>VYXB01007772.1:420725-537240 GCA_013397135.1 Pachyramphus minor | reverse complement strand
GGAGGACGGGCGCGGCTGGAGCGGCAGCCGGCGAGCCCGGGGCCGGCGGTGCGGGAGCATGGCCCCGGCGGGGCGGCTGTGCTGTGCCGCGCTGCTCTGCGGCGCACTCAGCCTCTGCAGCCTGCGGGCCGCGCCGCGGCAGCCCGACACCCTCTACATGTGGATCGACGCCCAACAAGCGCGGGTCCTCATCGGTAAGTAGGGCCGCTTCCCCCGAGCGGCGGGCGAGAGCCCAGCCCGGCGGGGCTGCCGCCCATCGCGCCTCTTTGCCTTTCGCAGGCTTCGAGGAGGATATTCTGATCGTGTCCGAGGGGAAGATGGCCCCGTTCACCCACGACTTCAGGAAAGCCCAGCAGAGGATGCCCGCCATCCCCGTCGGCATCCACGCCATGAATTTCACCTGGCAGGCAACAGGACGGGTAGGTGTCGAGATGGGGCCGTGGCAAGGGGCGGCTCTGTAAAACCGGGCAGGTGTTTCGGCCTTGGAATAGTGGAGGAAACCCCCTCTGAGGCGTGCCGGGATGGCCCCGGCTGCGGGTCGGCCGTCGTGCCCCTCGCCGGCCCCGCGTGGGCAGCGCCTCCATCCCAGCGGAGCGCCGGGGCGCGGGCGGGCTCAGGGAGCAGCGAGAAACCGGGCGAGTGGCTGGGAAAGTGCGCTGGAAAGGGTGTTACTGTAAGGTGCATGAGAGAGCCAGGTGTCTCGGGTCCCGGAGAACCCGCAGACTGATGACGCGCGAGCTAGAGTTCACCTGGAAGACCGCAGTTGCCTGTACTTGTCATAAAATTTCATACTGAACACTAGCTACGTGGATGCAGTTTTCTTTCGACTTTCTTTGGCTTATGGACGTACACTACAGGTTGTTCATTGATCTATATGTACTAAATGTGCAGGCTTAATTTATAAATGGTAAATCTGGTAAATAATATTTCTCTTCTGTAGACTTCATTTTATCCAGTTGAGTTGCAAAACGATGTAAATCTGCAGTGTATTGAATTCCTTTGGATTCTTTTGTTGAAAAAGTAAGAATTTGTGACATATTTTCATGAAGAAACATGCATGATTTGACACACTGACAACATATGTTGAATTTACATAAAGCTGAAACTTGTTAGCATACATTATCGTGGATAAAGAAAAAATCATGGTGACATAAAAACCATGGATAAAATTAATTCATTTTTATAACACTGAGCATTGATTTTTTTATAATAAAGAGCTTGGTAGTGATTAAACAATATTTACATTTAATTACTCATTGAAAATTGGTTGTATAATTCAGCTAATTGCAGTGTCACAAATTTGGTTGTGGTTTTGGTTGTTTGACAATACTCTTTCTAGCTACAGGACTTGTTTTGCATTGTCTGAGGCCTTGCAATTTTTGCTGTCCTCATAAAGCCTTTGAGTTTAGGAAATGCTTCATCCCCTCCTGTAGAGAAGGAGGGGAATGTGGAGAGACAAAACTTGCTCACAAAAGCTAAGTGACTTGCTGAAGGTATTTGGCATTCCTGTCCAGCTTTACAGAGAAGTCAACTTTGTATGCCAAGGGTTGGCATTTAGGTACCTAGAAATAATGGGTGTTTTTTGGGACTATATTTCCTGCTCCATTTCTCTGCCAGCTTCAGTTGCTGTTCATAATAAAACTAGCTCTTTTTGGAAAGGACGACTGAGGTGTTAAACTGAACACTGTTCTTTTTCTCTTGTATTTCTTTCCTGTGCTCTCCTATCCCTCCTTTGCTGCTTGCATGTAGGTCATTACGAAAAGATGGTTCTAACACTGATTTCAGTGAGAAGAGTCGCAGGCTTAAAGACAGTATAGGCAAATGTTCTGCTTAATGCATTTTGCAGGACGAAATACCTTCTGAGCAGCAACAAAGCTGTTTAATGCATTAGTCCTCTTCCTATTTTCTGAATTACTGAATTCCTCATAGACAGAGCATGAATACTAAGTGAAATACCTAAATGGTTAAGTTCTCATCATATTTCTCCAGAATTTCCAATATTTTATGAGAGGAAGAAATGAGTACATTTTTACTTTTTTTTTTTTTCAGTGTTCTATTTTAGTTTTAAGTATACACGTTCTTAAAAGTTTCCATTGAGACATCCAGGAAAGTGCTAAATACTTGCTACCTTTATTACCTACACTTTTTTCTGGAAATTTTTTAAGTCAGGGAAGAGGAAATGGGAAGTGGAAGTGAAGGGAGAGGAGGAGAGAAGAGAAGGAGAGGAAAAGAAGATAAGGGAAAAGGGGAAAGAGGAACAAGAAAGGAAGAAGGAAAAGAAATGGAAACTAGTCGTTTTTGAAAGAAGGAAGGCATTTGAGATGTTGAAGTACTACCCTGCTTTCTGTAAACCAGCTGTTGACTAACATACAGTTGCCTCCTGTTTGGTAAAACACAAATATTTCTTTTGTGAGTCTTCTGCCTTATAGACCTCTTAACCTTGTATCCCACTTGAAATTTGAAGATGTTCCTCTGGGGTTCCAAGGTTTTGGTGGCTCTCAGTAGCCTTTAGGAACGACTAGACCTTTTTTGGATCTATAGATAGACTTCTGAGTAGGTACAGGAGATTCTGCCTATGGCATTACATATCAACAAGATGGGGGAGTGAGAGAGCAGCTGGGTGAGTCTCTGGCAAACAGACAAGATCAACCCACCACACCTGGGATCTCCAACAGGGCACCTTGCATCCCTGTTACACCTGTGGAAAGTGGGTATAAATATTGTGTGGGTAGATTACATCTGCCTGCCCCTGGGACAAATAATGATCCAAGTTCTAGGCAAGTAAAAGATCCAACCCAGGGAGTGGCACTGCTTCTCAGTCCTGCACTGCTGAATATTCTATTTGAAAAGTGTCTGCTGAAAGGCACGTTTTAAGGGCTGAGTTATACCTGTATTCTGTGTAATGAAGTGGTAAAAACCCTCTGTATTTTGATAGTGTGTTTCTGATACAGTGGCCTCTGTGTCCTGAATACATTTTATGTGAGAAAGATTTTGTATGGTAAGCAATTAAAAGCATTTTCACTAGAAAACATTAAAAGAATAAAAGAAAAGCATTAGTTGCTTTTAGTTCATAGTCCATTACTTCTAATTAATTACTGAAAAATATAAAAGGAACCCCAAAATTTAGGAGTCTGAAGGTGCTGAAAATAGGTTTTTTTCTGGTGAAGTCAGGATGAGACGGGGTTACAAGAAGGTTAAAATACTGCAAAATTGGATTTGTGTTGTTTTTATGCACTTTGTGCTTTTACCTATGAATTTGGACATAAGGTTACAGATGTTATATTCTCTTTTGGGACAAAAAAAAGTAATCTGGTAAAGTTGACAGTTAGAAAGATTGCTTCTTGATTTAAAAGGTTTAAAAAAGCAAAAAACAGTGTTAACATGTAGTATACAATAGGCATCAGTGTAACCACTGGAGCTCACTGGAATGCTTCTTGCTCTTATTCTGTATGGCAGTGTTTTCACCTGGAGAAGATTGAGCTTATAAACTTTTCAGTGAGACCCTATCATGCTGACTGATGCTGTGGTATGTTTCACTGTGTCCACCAATGGAAGGCACCAAAGATTGCAGTGATAACATCATCTCTACAGGAACTTATGACAAGTTATGAGTGTCCCACCTCTCCTGTCCTGGTGCATGGTTGAATGCATGCCCATGATGTGGCATCTGAAATAACTCTCAAAGAGTAATTGATAACCTTGAGTAAAGCAAAAAGATGCCCAGCTCTTAGAAAAAGGGGATATATGTCATCAGTGCACTTTTTGGCATTGTTTCTATATTGTAAAGTGAAGGTTAGGAGCGCTATATAGTTAACAGCTCCTGCAGGGTAGTTCTGACCTCAGCAATGTGACCATCAACCCCAAATGGCTCAGTTGAATTTTCTGGAATTGCCTTATATTGCTGAGGTGTAGCCTGACTGCGAAGGTAAAATGGAATATCCAGCTATGCCAGGAGAATATTTGTTTCTTTGCTCAGAGAAAAGCTAACAGATCACCAGTTTTAAGGTATTAGTGATGCAATAGGTTGCTCCATTGAAACGTGGCTATTTCCCTGACGAACTGAAACAAAAAAATATGGAATTTTAAAATATAATTGTTCAAAGGAAACTTTTCTTCAAAGAAACTGCTGAACTTTTAATGTAAATATCTTATTCATACCCAGTGATTACAGTGATGCTTTTCAGTGTAAAAAATGTATCATATGCAAAATTTAGGGGTTTTTCCCCCAGTAAAAGTATGGCTGTTCTCAAAGTTTGGTCAAAGTAATTGCATAAACTAGCACTGTTGGGATTTACAGTAGTACCTTCACTGTGGTTTCCTGTCACCAGACCAAAATTTCCATGTGGAATGTGAAGATGTTTACGTATTGTGAGCATGATTTTTAGACATGATTTTTAGGGGGTTCTCATATCAAGAGCACAGCACCAAACCTTTAATATTTAGATTCTGCTCAGCTGTGGTATTTTGCATCTCTGTGTTGTAGACATGCCACCAGGGATCAAAGTAATACTGTGGAGATCCTGCTTTCTTAGTAAAGGAGGCATGTGCCAGCCATCTGTTCTATCTGCTGATAGAAAACAGCAGTAAAGTTTCTCAAAGTTTTGCCAAGAAGAAAGGGGGGGATTTATTGCTCAACAGAGATGAGTTACAAAGCACCTTGTAGTGTAAGCTACATCTGGTTTCCATAGTAATTTACATGGTGTATGTGTAAACTACACAATTATTCTTTTTACACAGCAGTGTAAAGCTGCGTTAAGTAAACCATTCTTCAAGATTTTCATTGTTTATCCTTTCTATAAATACTGTAATACAGTTTTAACAAAAAAAAAAGCTAGAGTAATAAAATATTTTCACAACTTTTACGGTAGTGGCTGCAATGTACAACATAACTGTTGAAAAGCATTGGAACTAACAAGGACATCCCAAACTTCAAGACTGTATTTTAAGAAAATGTACAGATTTCACTCCTTGTGTTACTAACAGCTTTTCTGAAATATAAAATCCAGGCTGTGTTGCTTTCCTCTTCTTTGTGGAAGTGAAAATGTTTTCTGTCAACATCACCTCTTTTTTTATAGACAGTTTCACAGGTATGTTCTTAGTGGTCTAAAGTTAATGCCATTACAAGTAATGCCACTGAGTAAAAAGTAAGAACTAACTAGAAGAATTCTTCATGTATTTAACACTTCTGTTGATATCATGCTTTCCAAAGAGGTTTTTTGGGTAGCTACAAGATTGACTTGCTTGTAGGCAAGTAAATTATGTGCATATGAAACAAAGGTAAGAAACCACGCTTTTCCCAGGGAATGCAGATATGTAAGGAATATGGTGTTACCAGAGCTTTCAAAACTGATATGTAGTAGATATTTGCATCACATTGAACAGAGTTTTCAGAACTGTATACTTTAGCTCAGAACAATGAGTTTCTGATTAATATTTTTAAAGCTTTCAAGAAAATGCATCTCAAAATATCTTTCATTTTGCCTTCCTGTGGCTTCACACTTTGCTTGCCAGGGTTTGTTCTGCTTCTGTTTTCCTTTTTGTGTACAAATTCCACCTTTTGGAAGATGCTATTTTACTTGCATGAGTTTCTTTTATTCTGCTATTCTACCATATTGGATTTTTTTTTGTTTTGCTGTGAGGTTTTTCCTTGCTTATTTGCTTTTTAACTCTTTATTTGTGGCCAAGCTCTTCACTATATCAAACTGTAGCCCAGACATGGTGGAAATGTAATACCTCCCTCTACAGGCTGGCAGGGCTCTGCCTGCTGCAGCCCCTGAAGGCTGTTGGCCTTCTTTGTCACAAGGGCACCTTGCTGCTTCCTGGTCAACTTGGTGTCCACCAGGATCTCCAGGCAGTTTTCAACTCAGCTGCTTTCCAGCTCATCAGCCCCCAGTATACACTGATGCCTTGGGTTGTTCCTCCTCAGGTGCAGGACATTGCACTTCCCCTTGATGAACTTCATGAAGTTCCTCTCTGTCCATTCCTCCATCCTATAGAAGTCCCTCTGGATGGCATCAGGACCTTCTGGAGTATCAGTCACTCCTCCCAGTCTTGTACCATCTACAAACTTGTTGAGGGTGCACTCTGTCACAAAGTCCAGGTTATTAATGAAAATGTTAAACAGTATGAGACCTAGTGTCAACCCCAAGGTTTACCACTAACTGTTGGCCTCCGACTGGAGCAATCCACCTTTCTTATGTAATGTGAATTCCTTGCTTAGTCTCTGGGAATGTTGTGGGAGACAGTGCTGAAGACCTTACTGAAGTCAAGGTACACAAAAGCCACTGGTCTCCTCTCATCCAGAAAATGAGTCAGGGAGGAACAAAAAACTGAGACTGGCTTGTACAATCACAGTGAAGCAGCAAACCAAAATCTGCCTCGAAAGAAAGTAGTATAAATAAAGCAAATACATAATGTTGTACAGAGGGACTAGAAGACTTTATCTAGCTATGATACTTGAAATCCACCATGGTATGTGAATTCGTAGTCTGTTCATAGAACACCTTAGCAATGGCTTGCAAAGCTTTAGGGTGGGGTTTTTTTTAGCCAAACAGCAAGAAAATCCCTGGATTTCTTGTATGTAGAATGAAAGTTTGCTTTGTTTTGCAACCAACTGGTGGAGTCCCTCTTGTTTGACCATACAAGGAAAAGTGGGCAATTACCTTGAGCTGCTTCAGCACTTGCTGCCACCACAGCCAAATACTTCAATAAATAACTTGAAGACCAAACCCTGCTTTCAGAGCTTGTCCCACAAATCCTCTGAAGTTACCCTTTTGCCTGGATAAACAGCTAGCTAAACCCAACTGATCCTAAAGGAAATAAATATGACTGACATCAGACCTGGCAGTCTCCCAGCCTCAGGTTTTGGCCCATCACCAGGGGAAACAAACTCAACAAACAGCAGCGCACTAATGAGAAGATCTGTCTCCAGCTCTGAAGCAAGTAAACCAGTAGCAAGATCCACAGAGGCAGCCTGCGTAATGGTGGCTGGCCAGAGGAGGAAGGGGCAGGCTCTTGGACCATCCTGACCATCAGAGGGTGAGTTCAGAGTCTTCAGTACTGCAATTATGAACTTGTTTTTTCTCAGACCACAAGGAAGGCATGGAGAGATCACAACTTGTTGACGAGCAGAAGATAGGCTTTCCCAATAATGTTTTCTCCTAGCCCTTAACTCGCTAATATGTGAATATTGATATAGCCAGTGAGAACCTGACACTTAAAACTGCATAGGCAAATAATCAAGTCCACTGAACACTTTCAGTAAGGAGTGGAAGTACCAACTTTAACTTGTTCCTCTTAAACTGCAGTAAACACTGCTTTCATTTTTCCAAGTTTGAGCCTTAGCCAGTTCTCTTTCTTGCAGAGATTCTGGGAAGTAAATTGAGCTGTTGAATTGGAGTCCCTTGGAGTAACCAGGTTGAAACAAATTTATTTTTCCCTTGTGAAGCTACAGATATGTGAAGTTGCTGCAAGCAGCTATGTGCCTACAGTGCTCCTTGCAGGGACCGTCAGGACGAACAGTCAGGTTGCACAGCAGAGCACATCTGTCATCTGGCAGAGAGGAAGGAGAGGCAAAATATAGTTACCTGGGTTTGTAATCACAAATGACATGCATATTAAGAGTTGGGAAATAATTTGCCCCAGGAGGGCATATTGGCAGTTGCCTTGGTTGATTTGTTTGTTTGTTTATGCTGGTGCTTTTTTTTTAATCTCCTTCCTTCCAGTTTTTCAAAGGAACATCTATTTAGATTGCAAAGACATGATCTGATTTCTGTATTGGCCAAAGAGCGTTGCTCCAAGTTCATGACACAACAGGTTGCCTCCCTCTGATCAGAGCTGTGACACGTTGGTATTAGATACAGGGTGGAGAAGCTTATACTGTCCCTTACAGGCAGAAATTAGAAGCCTTCATCACGTCAAGAACCGCATGGGTTTCACATTTATACTTGACATAACAATAACTTTCCTTTGATGGGACAAAGTCTGCCTCTTATCCTGCCCACTGACAGAATTCACATTTGAATTTTATCAGTGTGAATACCCTGCTTAAGTTATGGACCCTTTTTAGTTGTCCTGCCAAACATTTACAGGCAAGTAAACTTCATAATTTTTATACTGTCATGATACCACTATTACTTTTATTCTGTGATTCTATTAATTGAAAACTGACAGTAGAATTACAAGATTTAAAAACATTTCTAAAGGTGGAATATTTCATTCAAAAATAGTATTTTTCTCATCCTGTAAAGTATAATCAAGCAGTATAAATTCATTAAAATAAATTATTGGGATATATTTAAAAGGAGGAGTAATCTGAAAGTTTGCTGACAGGAGTAATGGTGACATGGAGGCATAGCTCACCATCTCTGCAAATTATTGTAAAATCTCTTATTACTTCACCTCTTCCCAACCTCAACAACCTCAACAAAAACTTCTCTCAGTAGGTTTATATTGATTTATATATTCTTGTTCCTCTCTGCAAAGACTGAGGTAATTGCAGTGAGGTCTTTCCCCTTTGTGGTTTGGAGCAGGTGATGGAGCATACCCAAGTTCTTCAGGATTTCTTCCCTTCCCCAGTCCAGAGGTCTCACGAAGAGCAGGAAGCAGAAAGCCAGTTTTGTGAGAGATGAAAAGAAAGGGATGGCCATTGCCTTCTGCGAACGTTGTATTGTGAGATTCTTCCCTCCCTGATTCCTTTATAACCATTCCCCATTAAAACAGAAGAAAATCCCCAAACTAATACTCCCTGCCCACAGCAGAGTTGTGCCGGTCTCCTGATCAGACTCTGCCTGATTATTCCACTCAGGAGAGAGGAAGGTGGAGGAAAGAGCCAGTCTGCAGGGACTTCCCTAAGCATGATGAGACATAGAAAGGAGGGCTGAAGCTCTTCTTATAATCTGAGCAGAATTGCTTGGAGTGATACTCAATTGTGAGAGTTTCCAACGCTGTTTTGCACATTTATTATTATTATGCCTTGACATCAAATCTGGTTTTCTTACCCCAGGCACATTCACAGGACAGTTTACTTTAAATGCGTAAGCATCTGTCTGATGGTAATCAAGCAGCAAAGATGTTTAGGGGAAGCTTGCTTTTCATCTCTGATTATAGACTTCCAGATAAGTCAGATTTCAGTAATGCTGTAAGTAAATTAGTTCTTATGATAGAGTATAAGTTATATTTCTGGCAAGCACCAGATGAGCTGCTGACCACTCTCAATGCATTGAGAATATTTGAGAACATTTCTTTGAAAAAGCAAAAGCCTTGGATTAAAGTTTGAACAACCTGCATGTTGGAAATTCAACTATTAACTAAACACACCTATCATGGAAAGGGGATGTTTTAACTGAAATGCATTGTTCACCTGTTGTCTTTCAGGTGTATGTTAATAGCATACACATAAATCATATTTTTTCTGAAAACAGACTTCTACTACTTTAAAAATCTGCATTTGAAATATGTGTGGATATTTACATAAGACCAGCATGGTTTGGGCTTGACATTTTTTTCCATCCATACTTTCCCAAAAAGCATTTCTAATGAATCTTGTGGTCAGCAAGTTGTGGCATTCCAGTTTATGCCACCCTTAACACATACGTATCTCAGTTTATTAAATACAATTGAAAGGTTACAGCAACAAACTATTACATTAAGGTAGTTGGCCTTCACATGGAAGCATATTTCCCCCTAACCTCTGTGTGTCTTGTACTGCACAACTTGCAACCAAGTGGTTTATTGTGAATCTGCGTATTAAGGTGTCCAGTTGACTGAAAAAGCCAAATTTTCAAAGATTACTCAACATTTATAACAGCCATTCACTCTGAGGAAATCTGTAGGAGTGGTTCTTTGGTTGTGTAAGAATTCACAGTTACAGAAGAAGCTACATTGAGTTATGTCTCATGTATGAGAATTAGTGTGGGCTCATGTCTTAATGAGGTTTTATGTCCTGTAAAACCAGAGTTAAGTCTGTACATACAGCGTTATTCACTGGTATTTCCTGATTTCTGACTGTTTAACTGGGTGCCATAAGACTTCTTGAAACTTTTTATTAACACAAGTGGGTTTTGTATAGCATTTCCTCTATTTCCCTAAGAAAAAAAGAAGATTGAAAGGTAGAAGGGATTAGGAAGAAAAGCTAATTTGTTCCTCAGAGATTTAAGTTTGAAAATAGCTTTCATGTTGCATGAACTGAATGCATCGTGTCTCTGCACTTAAAGTGGAGCAGAGACTGAATCTCCTTCCCCACACACTGGAGACGGGGTGGGAGAGTCCCTTGTCTGAATAGAGCTGGAGAGAGCTGGTTATGTGGCACCTTCCTCAGCTGCAGCCTCCTGAGCTGTACCTGCTGCATGGTCCTTCTCTGGTGCATCATAGGAGATCCACAGGAGGGAGCTGCTATGCTGTGTGCATCACCCTGATGGCAAAGGCTGTTGGAGTGTTGGGCTCACTTGGTTCAGGGTCCATGTTCCACTGTGGTTTGCCTGAGCACCTCATGGGCAAAAGCAGCTGAGCATGGGCCTTGCTTTTGCACCAGAACAGCAGCATCAATAGCTGAGACAAGTCATATCCTGACAAGTGGATTTCCTCACTGGGAGACTGTATGTATGGTTGCTATGGTCACAAAAGCTTCCTGGTGCAGCGTCCTTGTCCAATCTCTTCCATAAGACTCTGACATTTTTCTAAGACATGGCAAGAAAGCCACTTGAAAACAGATGTGCAGCCTATTCTCAATTCAGCTGCCCCACACAGCTCTGTGGCCTACCACAGTTAGAAAGACAGCACTTGGCATCTGTCTCACTTTCCCAAGAGGTGTGTCATATTCCATTTAGAGAGTACAGCTCCGTGGTCATGTTTCAGAAATGTTCTTGTAGTCTGAGGTTGCTGCAAAGAAAACCATTAACGTGAGCTGCTGAAAACCTAAAGCTAAAAAATTATGACAAAAATGAGTCAAGTTGAATTATTCCAGATGTATAATCTTAATGAGCAATAACAAGGTATTTCTGAGAGTGGGATCATATGTTTAGATTTTTCATTTTTCACAGAGATAAAAAGCTTTGTGTTCACAGAACTGCTCTGGCAGTGCCATTGGAAATGCATGTGCTCTGTTGGGATGCAGGTTTGGTTGGCCTCAGCAGTCCATTGGAGGAACCATCTTCTTGCAATGATTCTCAGCTTAGCTTCTTCCCCACACCATAATGAAAGGATAATGAAATTAGACATCTGTCAACAGCATGGAAACAATTCACCTCACTTGCAGTGCCATTCTACAACAGCTTCTATCAGACTGGCACCTGACATTGTCCCATCTTTGTTCCTATCCCTGGTCACATATTTCCATTCTCTTTCTTGTGCCAGTGCTGATGTGGCTACTCAGGAAGCTGCTCTGGTTGAAAAATAGCCCTACAGAAAGAAGTGATTCATTTTTAACTTGGTCTGCTGTCTTGGTTAGCTCATCACATGGCTGTGTCTGAAGAGGGTGGAAGTGCAACAGTGCAGTCTTAGGCTGCCTTGAGCTACCAGAAATATGGCAAATCAAATCGAAACAGAAAATCAACTCCCAAACCCCGAACATCTTCTGACTGGCAGAAATTCAGCCTGAACCAAACAAATGAACTCAGCTGACTGGTGACAGGGAGGGTTTGATCCACAGGCTGGTATACTAAGTATGATTTTTGTGCCCTGGAGTGATCACAGAATTACAAAATCGCAGAATATACCGAGTTGGAAGGAATCCATAAGGATCATGGAGTGCAACTCTTAGTCTTGCACGGGACCATCCCCAAGAGTCAGAGCATGTGCCTGAGAATATTTTCCAAATGCTTCTTGAACTCTGTAAGGCTTACTGCTCTGTTACCACTCTCCTGGGGAGCCTATTCCAGCTCCCAGCCACCCTTTAGGTGAAGAATCTTTTTCTAATGTCCAACCTAAATGTCTCCTGGCACAGCTTCGGGCCATTCCCTCGAGTCCTGTCATGATCACCACAGAGAAGAGATGAGTGCCTGCCTCTCCTCTTCCCCTCACAAGGAAGTTGTAGACTTTAGTGAGATCTCCCCTCAGTCTCCTCCAGGCTGAACAGACCAAGTGACCTCAGCCACTCGCCATATGGCTTCTCCTCAAGGCCCTTCACCATCTTTGATGCCCTCTTTTGGACACTCTTTATAGGTTAATACCTTTCTTATGTTGTGACTCTCAAAACAATGTTCAAGGTGAGGTCGCCCCAGTGCAGAGCAGGAGTGGGATAATCCCCTCCCTCGACCGTCTGGCGATGCTTTGCCTGATGCCCCCAGGACATGGTTGACCCTCCTGGCTGCCACGGCACTGCTGATTCATACTCAACTTGCCATCAACCAGGACCCCCAGGTCCCTTTCCACGGCACTGCATTCCAGCATCTCATTCCCCAGTCTGTACAAACATCCAGGGTTGCCCCATCCCATGTGCAGAATTCTGCACTTCTCCTTGTTGAACTTCCTATGGTTGGTGATTGCCCAGTCCTCTGATTTGTCGAGGTCTCTCTGCAGGGCCTCCCAGTTTTGTGTTATCTGCAAACTTACTTAGTATCCTTCCAGTCCTGGGTCCAGGTCATGTTGAAGAGCACAGGGCTGAAGATGGAGTCCTGTGGAACCCCTACTAGTGACAGGTCACCAGTCTGATGTTACGCCATTCACTATTACCTTCTGTGCTCCACCTGTGAGCCAATTGCTCACCCACCACATGATGTGTTTATCCTGCTGTGTGCTGGACAGTTTGTCCAGAAGGATCTTGTGAGAGAGAGTATCAAAAGCTTTACTGAAATTCAAAAAGATTACATCAACTGATGATGCAGAGAGCAGACCTGACAGCTCAGCAAAGTTTGTCATATTGGACATTGTTCTTCTCCAGTGTCTCTTTCTTTCTGAAACTACTGTGGACCACACTCAGCCCAGAACTACTCAGTTCCTTTGTCAATAAAGGCTGGTTTGCGGGATTTGGGGAACCTCCAGCAGCCTATGACTTCAGCAGAAGTTAGGGATTGCCAGTACATCTGGGATGTATTGAGTGACAAAAAGGACGATTTGGTCTAGGTCTGCAAGAGCAGACCAGATTTGCCATAGCTGTGCATCAAGGAATAAATTATATCTCTGATCTTAGCAAAACTTTTGAATCCCAAATTTGACAGTGATCTCAAAGCAGAGTATAGACTTTTGCTCTCATTAGATTCCTGCTTGTTATTCATCAGAGGTAAATTTGGCTTGGGGAGGTCCACACATTCATGTCTTAGGCTAAACTGTCCCTTTTGCATTTTCTCTAATAAAAATGATGTTAAGATCTCTCTCTCAAGACATTATTTTGGGGAACTTTCAGCTCCTGGTCCTCTCTGTCGGGATTTGTACTGACATGGTAGGTCACAATGTCCAGAGTAAAAAAAAAACCAACAAAACAGAAGGATGCAGCTTTCCTGAAAAAAACTTCCCACCCTTCTGAATAGGACTTATTCCTGCAAGTGTGTACAAAGGGTTCATCTGGAAGCTCAACCTGACCCTGAGTCAAGTTAGCAGAGTCCAGGCCATGTGAAGATGCCTATGCTGTGAATAGGCTGGTAAATCAAACTCTGACTGGGCTGAATTTTCTTTTGCAAGTGCTGGTCTCGCTCCTCTGAGTATACAGGAAGTCAAAGATGAGCTGGCTTTAAAGCAAATATTTCATTTAAATGCTGGGAAATACACTGCGCCTTAACTCGAAAGAGTGGATTCTGTTAGGCTGGTACTGTAACCCAGGTATGAAGCTGTGCTCACCCTGCCTATGGAATCAGCTCAAAAGGCAGAAACAGTTCAGTTTCTCATCAGAAACTGGGGATAAGATTATACTTCCCTGCTTTAGTCCAAAGATAAGTGTTTCTTGCTTTGAAAAATTCAATGTATAGTTACAGAGGACATAACTATGTGGAGGCTTGTATGGTATATGGAAATACTACATGGTAATATATGTGCACTTAGCAGAGTCTTCACTCAGTAGACAAATTAGTGTGATTTCAGGTACAACAGCAAATGTGAGATCCTTTTCAGATACACTTATCAAATAATTTACTTCTTCTTTCATGGTAGTATTTAGAATTTGCTTTGGTGAATGGCAGACTGTAAAACAAGAACAAAATTGCATTTTCACACAAAAAAGGCATTTGAAAATGAACGCAGCAGATGTTAAAAGAGCAGTTTTAAAGGTAAGTCTTTCCTAGCAACCAGTCAGGATGGAGTTGAATTTTTTTCAAAACCTTCTCACCATAACTTTTAAACACTCATTTTCTTAGAAAATAAGGCTAAAGACAGTTATGTGCTGAGCAGTAAATTAAGGAACTCTCACTCAGAGATGCTGCAAACGTTCTGTCACATGGGGACACGAAAGTGGAAGTATCCCTCTTTGACACTCTTGAAGGACTCCAGTCTGACAAAAGCTGCTGTAGGATTTCATAACTTAAGTTCACTGCTTGCATTTTGAGGAGAGATATTTATATTTACTATACAGGAGTGCCAGTTAAAGCCAAGAGTGAAACACATGGACTCAATAAAGGCCCAGTTACGTGACCTTTGCTGTTTGCCAGGCTTTTAACTTGTGTAAGTAATTGATTACACTTTCATGAGATCATAATCAGAAGGTTGTTCTTTGGTAATGGTGTGCTAGAGGAGCTTTATCCTCAACTTCAAAGCCGTCCTGTGAGGCTTAAGAACAAAGGGTTGGAAGTTTGAAGCATGGCCAAAATGAATCTGTGTGCATTATCCATGTTTACCACCATTCAAGAAGTGGATTAGGGTATTCTTCATCTATGAGCTTTTCTTCATCACATCACATGAGCCACCATCTCTAAGGTTTACATTTGTGCTTTTAAAACTATTCTGCTTAATTAAATGTAGTGTCTGTTCAGATCTCCATCATAATTAATCTAAATGGCTGTTAGTGCAATCATTTCCCTAACTGTAAAGGTTTTATCGAAATTATTTGAGATTTTCTGAAAAGAATTTTTTTGTTAATTATTAATATAAGTCTATCCAAAGCTGGAAACTGCAAACAGTCTGTAATCTGTGTAAAGATGAACTCCCAGGGTCAGCTAGCCAAGCTTTTTACTTACTTTTCAAGCTGTGGGTGGGAGAAAATAACCTTGCAGTTTTTTCTCAATGTGGATAGAGCCACATAGATGTGTTTCAGGTGGCAGTAATAGACCTGTAGAGACTTATTTTGTCAGGAGCTAACTTGATGAGACATTGCTTTATTTTTTTTTTCTCTAAGAGCAGTAATAATTTCCCCCTTTTTTATTAGTTTTGGGAGATTTTGAACATTGCTGATCGTAAAATCTGCACTGGAGAGAGCACTGATATTTTGCTGAGTGACCAAAGAATGAATTAGCCCTTGCTGTCCTAAAACAAGAATTAACTTTTCAGGAAAGTAGCTTTTACGAATTCTCAGGATACCAGAACAATAGGTTTTGTTATATATTTCAAGATAACTAAGGTTTGTGTATCTTTTACTTATTTAAGATACGAACTCTTAATGCGGTTTCTCTTTTTGGTGTACTGCTTATTTCTCTCCCTTCCCCAAAGCAGAGTTATTTAATATTCATCTGTAACATATGTGAGAAAACATTTTAAAGGAAACTTGTGCACCAGGCCTGGTTCATGCTGAGAAATATAATTCCTTTCTAGAGATTTTCAAGGTGTAATTAACTGTGCATATTTATCAAAACTTGAATGATTTTGTCTCCTTGTAGCTTAATTTTTTCAAAAGTAACTCTAGGGAACCTATAATAAAATACATTACAGAAAATCTGTTAAACAGAAGAAGTCTAAGTATGCGGAGTTGTGCTCTTTTTGCAAGGTAGATGAGCTAGAAACTCCCAGGCTCTCCTCAACAAGGGGAGTAAATTTCTTGTGATTGTTTTTTAAGAAATCCTGCGTGCCACATGCCTTTGTATCAGTGTGCTTTTACTTAGCATGGATCTATTTGCCTGTATGCTGCTTTCCAAGGCTTTAGTCTTGTGTAATGGCCCCACTGTCCCCCCTACTGTATCAAGGTCTTGCCTCTGATCTAAACCAAAACCATATTTCCATTAGCAGGTTAATGATGGACAGGAATGTGCAATAGGCTTTTGTCCCTCTATCTCAGGTAGCCTGCTTTTTCTGCACATGATGATGACTTTCAGAATTAATACTCTGCTGGTATACTTGGTTGTTTTTTTTTTTCACCTCTCTCTTTCTCAAATCCCACTCTTTCTGCTAAGCCCTTCAGCTTTCAGTCTCAGATTGGTTTTAAATGACCTCTTCAAATGCTAAGGGCTTCCAGAGCTCAGGGTCTGATGAGAAAAAATATCGGTGCAAAGTGACTAAGTAGCTGCCCTGTTTCCCATGTCTCCCAAAGAGCAGACAACTGCCAGAAACTATGCTAAATATAATCTAAATCTAATATTTTGTGACGACACCAAGCTTCTTGACAGTGACTTTTTCATGTTACTTATTTTTACTGAAATTCCTTTTGCACTACTTCGAGCAAAAGCTTATGTATTCTGCAAGGATTTCTGTCCATCTCTCCACTGCAAAGCATTCTTGGAAGCCTGTAGTGTCACCTTTCAAAATCTGAGACTTCTTTTGATAGCAAACAAGAAATTTCTCTTTTCCAACTGTTTTCCAGCTGTTGGAGGATCTGATCTGCCATCCACCGTTGCATGCCACGAGAGACTTTAAGCACCACTTAGCCATCTTCCATTGACAAAATCTGAGTTTTTGTACCATTGTTCTAAAACCATTAAAACCACAAGTAGTTATTGTTGAAAGTTTCATGCAGGGATTCGCTCCAATGTTGAAAAAGTCTTCCTTCTTACACATGGATTTTCTTCAGTCTGACGCAGTTTTCTTAATGTGAAGAAAGCAGGCATAGAACAGGCTCTGCAGATTTGTGAGCATTTCACCACAGCATTGCTTAATTACCACTATCACGTAATGTATTTTTTTCTGAGATTGCCCATTTCTCTGAGTTCTGGGTCCTTCCTTTTTTCTTTTTTAGAAACACCAAACTTCCTTTTGTGTGTATCTCTGAGGTTCTTAATCCTGCTGTTTCGTTCCTTCCCATACCCTTAGCAGCCAGTACTGGAAAACAGGTTATCCTGTCTTCTGTGTAAACTGGTTTTTTTAGAGCACGCTTCTGTATCACTTCATATTGTTTAGTATGCCTCCCATTTTGGGTCTGCCTTGTGAGGCTGACAGCAAGTCTCTGGGTGTCACGCTGAAGTGCAAAAAATGGTTTACCCGCTCTGTGACAGGACCAATTAACAGGTTAGGCAAAGCTGCTGTCCCTAGCAGAAAAAGAGGCAGTCTGTAGGCAAAAGTGTATGATCTGCTTGTCTAAGGAGGCACCATTATGTTGCTCATTACGGCAGTGTCTAGACTGCATCACAGTAACAAACTGTTCGTATGTGCATAACTGTACATACTCATGCTGTGGCCAGACTCCTTCAATAGCCTGGTATGCACAGTACGGATACCCTTTGTTGGAATTCATCTCACTTTGCTTCGTGTTTCATTTTGGAACACAGACAGAACAACTCCTCTGACCTAATGTGATTAATATCTTGGAGAAGTAATGGTCCATGCTGTAAACACCTAACAAATACATACATTGTCTCACTTTATGATTTTATTTATGACGTATGCAGCTGTGAGCATCTGCTATGGATAATGCATGGTAGAATCTTCTAGTGTGTGTATAGCCAGAAATATTCACGGATCTTGCATAAAAAGGAACATTTTTTGATGTGTTTCTTTCTTTAATTGAAAAAAAAATTGGCAATAGAGTATATTTGTAATTTAATTGATAACAGAACAGAACATTCAGCGCTGATCTCTTTAAAATAATGAGAAGCAAATATAGTTAATTTCTTACATCTACTTCCAAAGCTGACATACATTCACTTCATAATTAGAAAGGGTGTAGGTTTCATTAGCTTATTGAGCTGTGACATACAACAGTTTAAGCTGCTCAGCTTTCCTTCAGGTACTAGCATTGCTTCTCATACTTCGTCTTTTGTGTAAAATGGAGAAAACATAAAGTTTCACAGTATTGAGAATACTTTGATTAAATATGAAACAAAAAACAAGTCAGATACAACATGGTATCTAAGTGGTAAGAGAACTTCAGCACAGTGCATCTTGTACCAAGGAGTGGAGTTCTGTAGGAATTTTAACTGTATATCATTTAAAACGAAACTGCTGACAGATGTTTGCTACAATACTTGTTAGATGGCTTCGTTATTTTTATAACCTTTTAAATTCCTCTTATTTATAGAAAACAGACATTTAAAGTCCATAAAAGTTAATCCCAACCATGGAATTATTTGCCTAAAGTGAAATTTCCTCCCTTTGCTGAGGGCTTTACCTACATGGGGAACTGTTAAAGGGCAGCTGCACAGGGCTACCTGCTGCCTGAAAGCACTGGGTCCCCAGACTGTTCACACAAGGTCTGCAAGGGCCCTTGCCTCAGTTTCTGAGGGTCTCAAACAAAGATTTTACACAGAAATAAAAGCATATTCTTCCTTGAGTTCTTAATGAAGTCAAGCCAAAAGTCCTCTGTGAATGCAGAGTGTGCAGTTGTCAAAGATCAATAATTTAATGGAAACCCCGTTTCCTCCACCACCTCTGACAACAGCATTCCTCTAAGACTTAGCTTTGCTACCAAATTTTGACCCTTACATACAAGAGAGTTCATAGGCTGGCTTAAAAAAAAACCCAAACACAAAAACCATGAGAATATCTTTATAACGAAAAAAGGATTACAGGTTATAGATTTTTCCCCTTTATCTCTCAGCGATATCCAGGGAACTTTGGTTCTCACTGCTAGGTCACTCACAATGGCCACTTACAGCATAAATTATGGTAGTCACTAGACAATATTTTAATTGCACAGACCTATATCTTCAATTAACCATTATGACTAAATTTCATGGTAGGCTGAAGCATGGTAAATATTTGCTGAGAGCATGTTGTTTGCTTTTCAGTCATGATGATTAATGCAAGTTAATTGGCGATCAACTCCAATTACAGCAGGACTATATTGGAAACTGGATGTAGGGATTGTGTCAAGATGGATTTTTTCCAAATAGGTAGGATTTATGGCAGTCAAATCTTGTTTCAGATTCACAGGTTTGAGGAGTTAAACTACTCTACTTCTGCTATTGTGCAGCCTCTCTAGACTATGAATTTTTTACATAACTTTTATGACAAAATTTAACCAATTCAGTCCAGCACATGATTTGCAAACGGGCTCTGTAGCACATGGCTCCATAACTTTGCAGCTGGATCTACCTGGGATATTTCAGGTATTCTTAGATACTATCATTTCAAGAAGTTCAGTTTTTGTCAACTCAGCAGATATACAAACCTCTGTACAGAAATGAGAGCAGCTATCTCTCGCCAGTGCGGCTTTCCTCCTGAGCAGCCTGTTGGTTGTGCAATGTCTCTTCCCATCTTTTTAACGTGTGATCAGAATGTACTCTTGCCTTAGGAACTAATCACTGCTACACCTCTACTCTGGTTAGGGGAACTACTTCCTTGAAAGGCAGTGAATATTGTGGCTCATGCAGCAATCGGTCCCCTTTTCCACAGGGGACTTTCTTTTTGTCTTTATCATGAGGCATCGTTTTGGCTTTGGAAAATGAAATTCCAGTCATTTCCCTACTAATTGGGGCTCTGGCTCACAAGCTGACCTGCTACAACAGTGCGGCTGCAATGGAAATATGGGAGTGGAGCTATTTGGTCTAGTTACCAGTTGTTGTTTACTAGAATAGTAAGAACATGATGTTTTAATATCCCAGGTCATAACTCATTATGACCTGGTTTAGATATAACCAAACATCAAAGCTAACCAATGAGAAACAGACAGTGCAGCATTGACTCACTCACTGCACTATTCTCTAGATGTGTGGAGACATATAATTATTTTTCCGAACCAAAGTTTTATGTGAAAACAAGAATGTTCACAATCTGAATTTATGGCTTGTTTTCATATTTTGGCATGGTATATTGTATTGGAAAAAAACCATCTTTAATTAAAAGCAGCCTTTTGAACATAACCCCAGACTTCATTTTTCATCTCTGGTTTTACTGCTGCTCTCCATGTCCCCTCTCCCTCTCACATTTACTCCATGTGTTTAACTCACTCAAAACCTCTTCTTTCCTTCCCTATTGTTTTGCAAGTCCTTGTCTAACATCTCTGTGCCTACACAACACCTTCTGAAGACTTTCCATGTACAGTGTAGCCTCTCATGCTGTTTGGGATCAGATTACAATATGTTCCCACAGAATGAATGGATGTGCTGCCATGGCCGATCAGGAATTTCATAACAACCTTTCTACTCAGGTCATGAGTGCTTTGCTGGTGTCATCAGGAGCTAAAGGGAGATGGTCTTTCACACCCTGCCAGGGCTTTTGCTCAAGTAAGCTCAAGAGCAAAGAATCACAGAAGGGCTGAGGCTGATCTGAGACTAGACAGTCTGACTTCAAGATGATCTAAGTCCACTCCTCTACTCAACCAGGGTCACTTACAGCCACTTGACCAGGACTGTTTTGAGTTGGGTTTTTAATATCTTCACAGACGGAGGTGCCACAACCTCTTTGGACAACCTGTACTAGTGGTCAGTCACCCACACAGTAAACAGGTGTTTTTTTAGGTCCCAATGAAGTTTTCTGTACTGTGCCCGTTGCCTCCTTTCCTGTCACTGGGCACCACTGGGAAGAGCCTGGCTCCATTTTCTTTACAACCCCCTATCAGCTGTTTACACATGGATTAGATCCTCCCTCAGCCTTCTCCAAGCTGAATGGTCCCAGCTCTCTAAGCCGCTCCCCGTACATCAGACATTTCAGACGCTTGATCATCTTTGTGGCCCTTCACTGGTCTCACTCCACTAAGTCCATGTCTTCCTTGTACTAGGGAGCCAGGTCATTACAGGAGAAAAAGGACAGTCTTCTGGCTAAGGACATTGACAGACATCTTATAGACATAAATTAGCTACCATTTATCAGTCCAAATTTCTCATAAAATGTTTTATTTAATCTCTATTTCACTATTTTATCTAAAGAGTACTCAGAACAATACCGTCTACTGTCAGTGACTTGCTGGATGTAAACACATTTTTGCCAGTGTCCATGGTAAGAATAAAGTACCAAAGCCTACACTATGTGCCACAATACAGGTGCTTATGAGGAAGAGGATGAAGGTAGTGGAAAGTAGTTTTTAAATCATGCCAACACCTTGTGGGAATTGCCAAAACAAATCATTTATGTTGCAGTTAATAATGAGTGACATGAAGCCAATTTGATAGGAGAACTCTCAGCTCCACCCTTGGAAAAATTTAATGAACTGAGGTTGAACAGGGCAGTGTCGGAGTTGTAAGCAAGATATGTGTCCCAGCGTGGCTACTCATTGCCTGGCACTGTTTGCCCAAGGCAACATGCTGTGCTGTGCAGATCAACCAAGAGCAAGCCTGGATAATCTCATGCCACAGTTGCATCGTGCATGTGGGCATGCCCTTTAAACTGCAGTCTTGGTGCAGGCAGGTCATCCAGGCTCACCATCAGTCCCAGGAGAATTCTGCACAAAAAACAGCTTTAAGAATTAGCCTAATGTTCATATATTTCTGTTGTCTGCCAGATAAATAGTGCAGGTTGTAAAACAAAAGTCTTCTCTATGTGACAGTTGTCCACCAAATGGAGGACACTTTCCTGGCTGACATGCTGCATTCTGATTACTGTACAGTCACTTTTAATCTCTGAAATAAGAGGAAATTACCTGAAAATGATGCTTAGATGAAGAAAGACTCAGGGAAATTATAGAAACAAATAGAAATTATAGAATGTAGTATTTTTCTGCTCTAGTTTATATGCTAAATAGTTTTCTTCTGTGAATGCATTAAAATAAATATAGATTTTTCATTTATTTTGTCATAGGCTCAGTACTACTACGAGTTCCTGTCTTTGCACTCTTTGGATAAAGGCATAATGGCTGATCCAACTATAAATATCCCCCTGCTTGGAACAGTTCCTCATAAAGCATCAGGTTTGTGCTGTTGATATTATAAATTGTGTTCCTGTAAAAAATACTCTACAGCCAGTGAAGTATAAATATTTTATTATGAGTTATGAATTTTTTTATGAATTGTGGTTCTGAAGTTTATTGCCACGCTGCTTGGCACTGAACAGTCTGTGAGTGCCTTGCCTGAGTACAGCAGCATATTTTGTCTGAGCCAAGTCACATGAAGCTTTTATGTGTAGATAAATCAGCAGAAATTTGTGCCTCACTTGTACATTCTTGGTCCTTCACTGGAACTTACATCTCCACAGCAGAGGCTGAGCCCAAGCCAGTGTGAGTGCTCCAAAAGCACCATGGAGCGTAGTGAGCTGATGGGAGTAAAAAAGCTTTCCATGAGAGATTATTGAATCCACTTTGCTCTGAAGTTTATGTGATGTGTTTCAGGGCTCATACATGGTAGGCTCTAGTAGAAAGGCAGAAATGTACATCTGGAATGCAGTACTGTTTTGATGACCATGGTTTCTTGATTTGTCTTAGCCATCCTAAGGCCATGTGGGATAAAATGGGAAAGAAATGAGAAGCAGAACAGGAGGACCAGGCTGCAAATGGGGCACTGCTATACAAGCTTTCATCTTTGACTGGTCTTTCTTCTCTTTTTCAATGGATACATTCTGAAAGTTTGTGTTTAATATTCTCCACTTTTGGCTTGTAGTAGATTGGCATTGAAGTAATGTTTCAGTACAGCTTTTTGCTGTGACACCTGGAATTTAACAGGTTTAACAGGAATTTAATGATTGGTCTCTCCATTCGGTGTGGATTGAGTGAGTGGTATTGAAAATAGATTTGGGTGAGAGGTGCTATGATACTTGTACCACAACTGCTGCAATTAAATTGGTTGCAAGCCTGATAAATGTCAAGTAAAGACATTTAAAAGCAACTAAAAAGCCATGAAAGCCAAGTTCTTGTTAAGCATTATTTCCAACTCCATATAAAGCAGGTGAGATATGTGGGAAGCTCTGCACTCAGCATCCTCTAATATCAGCTAGCTTCTCCTTTAAATTTAGCTGTCTAGAAAGGCTTGACCAAAATTACCACCTTCTGACTGTGTTTAGGAAAGGATAATCTGCAAATGCAGGGAGGCCAGAGATGAGATCTCGTAGCTGCAGCAAAAGGTCTGTTAGTCATCATGACAGGAGGTCTGATTAAAGCCAAAAAGGCAGTTGGCAGTACTGGTACCTCAGTGTACGGGCATGTCTGTGGTGTTCCCCTACATGCATCGTGTGCAGTGCACCACTGTGCTTAGTGTGTATATAAGCTGTATTTCAGTCCTGTTTGGTACATCTATGGTATTTGAAGCATTCACATTCTTAAATGATGAGACACTAGTATGATGGTGGGTTTTTTACACTTCCTGCTACCTGGCCAAAATTAGCTAAGTAGTCCTAAATAAATACCTGCTATACAAGTAATGAATATTTGCTACTCTAAAGTTATTGCTATAATTTATATGTTCTTGAAACAGTTGTGAGAAATCTAGTCTAGTTTGCCTGGATCTATTGCATTACCAAATCATTTTTCTCCACAGACACATTAGAATAAATTCAGTCACAAGCTTGTATTTAGTAACCAATCAACAGCTGTTATCTCTTAAAGTGTTTTAGCCCAAAGACAATTAATTGTCCTTTAAGACAATTAAGAAGAAATAAAAGAGGAAAGAGCTATAAAAAGATATAATAAACATGAGAGTGGGAAACAAGAATGAGGATTAACAGGTACCTTATTCAGAGGTAGCTGAACCCAGTGTTCTTGTCAAAATCAGTGGACTTTCAAAACTTCTTTGAGGATATTTGCCTACTGCCAATTAAGGCATATGGGTGGCTTTAGTGCTGTAGGGCCTGTCTAGCCTGTATTTTATCTTATGGCTAATGGTGATCATAAGAAGACTTGTGGAAGAGCAAAAGGAGGACATGCATATGTGATACTTTAGTTTACTCTCTCAGCTCTGAGTAGCTTCAGCTTGGAGGATTTCCTGAGTCTTAAGTGATTTGTCCTTTTTATAAGCCCACACAGGTTACAGAACTTTCTTTCCAGTACTTTTCTAGGCTCTCCTTGAGTCCATATCATCTTCTGTTACCTCCAATCACCTTGGCAAGGAGTTCACTGCCTCCCATTGCATGAAGATCCCCCTTCTGTTGTTTCAAGTCTGGCTGCAACAGTTTCATCTGATGGGCACTAGTCCTTGCACTGGTAGAGACAGTAGTCAATCCATACTGTTGGTCCTACCCATGACAGTCCTGATTTTGCATATATCTATTATGTGCCCTCCAATTTTTCTCTTTGCCAGACAGAAGAGTCAATTGTTTCTCATTGGGTGCAGCCTTGTCCTTCTCTCAGCTTTCACTAATTCAGTATATCCTTAAAGAGATGAGGTACCAGATTGTCCTCAGACTTAAATTAGATTTAAATCACCTAGGTTCCTTAGATTAATTTGAAATCCCATTCCCAAATCCCAGGATTGCCACCTGATTCAGTGCTCATAACCACAAGTATTGTTACACCTAGATACATGGTATGATGTTAAGAAGGCTGTAGAAGATGCTTTTCACTGGGAGCTTAAAGAGCTAAGACTACTCAGCTTGTCCAAAAGAAGATGTCTGAGAGGAGTGTGGCTCATTTCACAGGGAAGGCCTGTGAAGATTGAGTGGTTCAATCTGAAGTCAGCAAGTTCAAAACAAAGTGAGGTGTTGTTGCAGCAGTGATTACCATCTTGAACACCACTCTCAGGAAAGTAAAACCAGCTATTGGTCTGTGCCCAGAAGCAATGTAGTGGCCTGTGACTGAGAAAGAGTTGGCCCCATAAGTGACCTGGATCAGCTCCTCCTGTCCCTGTCTGAACCAAGCAGTGCAGTGCCTTGCTGGTGCTGCCGGTGCAGGCTGTGACCAGGCTGCTGGCACAGCTCTGCTTCTGCCCAGCCCACTGACCAGGCTCAGGAGACCTCCTCTCCCTGCCCACTGCTGGTGTTGAGACATTAAAATGTAACTGCTGAGCATCCAAAGGTGCTGAAACTCTCTCCAAGCTTGGTGGCAGAAACAAGTGCCTTCTCTGGGTGTCTTCTCTGGGTGCAGCAGCCCTGCTCACTCTGCCTGGCCGGTAGAGAGCAATAGTGGGCTGCAGGGCTGTCATCATTAAACGTCTGCCACAACTTCCTCCCCATTGCAATTTGTTGGAATGAAATGCACTAGTTTCCTGCACTTATGCTGTAAGAAAGTTACTACAGTTTAAGAAGTTTGCTGCATTTAAAATGCATTTAATCCACTGTAGGAGTTTCCTTCTTACCAAATGGTTACATGCTTTCTGTAATGATGTTTGAAAAGGTTGGTGTAAAAGCCCGTGGACAATGTAATTGCTTTAGAATGAAAACTGGAAGGGATCTTTCAGTTTGTATAACTTACCAGAGACAGAATGTTTTTCAGCAATACATTATTCTATATTATACCAAGGAAACAAATAACAAAAATTACCCAATTATGGCTTGTAAAATTTTTTATAATAAGCCATTTAAAACAAACCAAATGTAGGGCTGTTAGCTCAGTATTTGGTTCTGAAAGCTCAGGCCCATTTCAGAAGCAATGAATAAACAATTTCTATTAGCTGGAACTAACTTGCAAAACTGCTAGGAAGAGCCAATTTTGAAGAAAAGAGATAAAATCGAAAATTATTTAAGATTACTTGTGACAATCACAGTGGAGAATTCCATAGCTCTGAGGTATCAGGCTTGCTTCATTAAAATACTCCAGATTTACTGGCCTTAATTATTTACTTAGACTCTTTGTATTTCAAAAGTGTTTGATTACCTGGAAAGGCAATGTCCAAATATCGCTCCACTTAACTAGTTCTGTCAGAGTGATGTGTCTATGCCTTCTTTTCAAATATTGCACCCATAATCTTTTTATCAAGAGTACCATTTTTCCTGCACTTAAGGGTACTATCTTATTTAAGTATTGTTGCAATATCCAGACCAGAAAAACTTATCCAAAGTAACTTTTTCCCCAAAATATATGTTTTTGCAGAAGTTGTATGAGAACCTGAAAAATTTAGACTCAGAAGTGATCAGCTCAACTTAGAAAATTAAATGTAGGCTTCCAGCTTGTTTTGGTGTATCCATACGTAGCTCTACATAAGTAAATGCCTGATCTGCAAGTAAAAGTATGTTTGTGTTATGATCTCTGTCTGTGCTGTAGACTGTTGGGTTATATCAGTAAATGAGCACAGGCTCTTCTGTGCAGTTGTACTTCTAGTTCTGGAGCCACCTATGAAGAAAGTGATCTGTGTGTCTCTGTATTACAAGTTTTCATCAATTATTCTGAAGCTTAAATATAATTATAATCTATTTTAGTATTTCAATGTATGGTTTTATATGTATGTATGTGTATATGTTATTGTTGTTGTTATTATTATTATTACCCTTTTAGTTGTTCAGGTTGGATTTCCTTGCCTTGGAAAACAAGATGGGGTTGCTGCATTTGAAGTGAATGTGATCATAATGAATTCAGAAGGCAATATTATTCTCCAGACCCCTCAGAATGCCATCTTCTTTAAAACCTGTCAGCAAGGTAACACTAAAGAGAACATGCTGGAATGCTGTTAGACCAGGTCACCTAACAGTAAGACCGGTAAGACCAGGTCTTATGTTTCATTCAGGATAAGAGCTAGAGAGGATGGAAATAAAGTGTTCACAAAAAGTGAAAATTGCAGTGAATTCCAGGCTGTTCTGTCTCTGTGTCCATTTGCTGTTTATTTAGTACATATTTACTAACCCCTTTTTTACTGAACTCCCTTAGCAGACTTATACTAGGTTGGAGACATTTCTCCCTCCTCCTATTCACCTTCATCACATCAAGGACATTGATAGAGATGTATCATATGAAAAGCCCCTGTTAGCAAATGATTTGAGGTGCTTGGAGCAGAGCTGGTCCTGTGAAAGCAGGCTGAGGTTAACATTTCCAGAAACAGCTCATAATTTGGAGAACTGAACTTCTGGGAGCTGTCGTGGAGACACCGGTATCCATTAATGCCTTATCCATCAGTGCCTTAGTTCCAACTTGGTGCCCTTAGTTCCTTAAATCTTGGCTTGCACATCCAAACTGAATCCAAAAATACTAAGTCAAAATTTCTGCAAAAGTTGGCTTTACCTTCTATGTAGCTCAGATGCAACCTCTTTGCTTTGGATACAAGTAAGGTGGTGGAAGTTGGTGTTCAATACTTGAAGTTATCAAGCAGTAAGCACAGAGAGGATGCGCTGGAAGAAGAAGGAGATCATGAAGTTATTGCAGTGCTTGCTTGGAAAGGAGAGCACTTGTTTAATCAACCCATCTATGAACAATAAACACTATTTAATAAGACTTTCTGGATTAATGTGATATACCACAAACAACTATAATTATCACTTCAAAATGAGGCTATGGAAATTGAAAAGTCAGTGTCTAAGATAAGACAGTTATCTTGGATCATGTGCAATTGTGCCAAATTAACCCATGACAGGGCTGATATACATAGAACAAGATTTTTGTTCTTCTCTGATTAAGTCTTCATTCACAGTCCCATAATTTTTTCTCCTCTCTCTTTTCTCTAATTGGCTCTAGTGTGGCTTCAAAGAGTGAGCAGCGGGAACAGGAGCTGTTTATTCTTTGAAACCTCACTACACCTAAATAGCAAAGCTGCTTGTCTCCTTTGAAGCCTTGCCTGCTGCCCATTAGCCCATGGAAAGTGGAGGAGGGGGAGAAGAAGTAGGCAGAGAAAAAGGAAGGAGAAGGGAGGCTTAAAGGAAGCAAAATCAATCAGATGTAATGTATGAAACTGTGTGTCTGTTGTAAATACTACACAAAACTTTTAATGGTTTTTTTATTATCTTTTTATTTTCAGTTGAGTATCTTTTAATAAACTTTGGAAATAACATTGGAAGTATTATAATAGGGACAGCAGAGTTACAGGTCTGTATTGTGGAAAACAGTGACTTAAACAGAAAGGGCTCCAAAATCAGTTAGTTGTAGCATTTGTTCAAATTATCATTTCTGTGTTATTAGTTGTTATTACCATTTTTACATGAGTTGTAATATTTAAAAATTAAGCAGTATTACATCACGTGACCTCTCAAGAAACCTGGGATTGATTATTGTCCCAGTCCTTTGTTCCTGGAGGTAGCTGAGAGACACAAGGATGATTTTCCAAACTCTAGAGCTGTGCAGAGGAAAAGCTTTCTCACCTCATCTCTTCCAGCCCATACTGGGATAACTCCCATTCCTTCTCTGCATCTGGTAAGGTGGACATTGCAATGTTTTGTGACAGATGCTGAGAATGATAAGAATGTTCTTACAGGTTGGTGTTTAGATTAGAGGTCAGTTTCCTTCCTCTGAAAGACATCATGTGGTGAGGAGCTCCAATTTCTCCTCCCAGGGCCCTGGTCACTGCTTCCAGTTATTCTTGGCCATACAGAAAGGCCTGCGCCAGAGGAAGTGAGGGGAGCAAGGGAGCAATTTTATGGGATAAGAGAGGATTTGTTGTGGCTAAGAGGTGGCCACACAAAAAGTTATGTTTTCCTATTTTTCTGCTTGAAATGGTATGTAGTTAAGCGTGCATTCTTTGTCATAAATAGCAGCTCTGAATTCGGTTACAAAAGGAGAATCGTTTCCAGAAAGAGTCATAGAGTATCATGTTGGAACACAGTTGGACCAAAAAGCCTTTCCTACTATTACTACTGGTGTAAACAGCTTTACTAGTAAGGCATATCATTTTATCTCAGAGTTTTTAAACCTTGTCGTTTGGAGTGTCACATGGCAGAGTGTGGAGATGAGGAGGTCATGCCTACCACTGATCACTAGTAATGTTAAGTTTTTCTAACGTGAGTAGGCAGCCTCTCCTGTCTGCCTTGGTCTCTGTGAGGTATATGGGAAGGTATTTTTGAGTAATTGTTTTTCCTACCCGGCAGCTGCGGTTTCCTGGGGTTCCATAGGGTTTGATTTAGATCTTGTTCAATGGACACTGGTGTTTTGAGGATAGTGGTGGTATCCAGAGGTATTTGTCATCCTGGTATAATCCTGCCAGTGTTGCCAAATGCTTTTACCAGTATTTGATCAGTAATTGAGATATGAATGAGAGTTGGATGATGATATAGGACCATTGTGCAGGAATGCTTTCATCTTCCTTTCTGGCCTTCTTTCATTTAGCCTTGCAGCTAACTCTTTCATATGAATATCAATTTCATCACTTTGTCACCCCAGTAGTAACAGATGTGGTAATTAATGCAATGCAAGTTGCACTGCAGTCTACTTTAGGCTGCAGAAATTGAAACTGGTCCTGCACACTGAGGGCAGGTCTAACCAGCCATGCAAGTACAGCCCTGAGTTGCCTGCTCATATCCACACAGAAAAGAAAGTGAATTGAGCAGAGCATCCACATTGCTCTGCAGAGCAGGGAGAATGCACAGTCTGTCAACAAGCACACTGCACATTTGAACACGTGATGAAACTTCTGTTTGTAGACTACTGAAAAAGAAACTAATTTCTCTTGAAGAATTCTTAGCTGAATTTCTATTTTTTCATCATTTGTCAGCAAATATTTTTACTGTTGTGTCAAAGAATTTTATTGATCCTACTGCGAGCTGGCTGACAGCATTTAATTAAGATTGTTGTTATATTTTATGAAGCGGAGTGTCCAGGAGGATGTAGAAATGGAGGGTTTTGCAACGAAAGACATGTCTGTGAATGTCCAGATGGATTTTACGGGCCTCATTGTGAGAAAGGTAATTAAAAAAAAAAAAATCTCAACTGTCTTCTTTACTATAACCTCAACAGAACTGTATCTCCTGCATCTCTCCTAAAATTAAGAATGGCCTTTTTGGAAGATTTCATATATTTTGAGTTCACACTCAAAATTTTTATTTAATTATTGTTATCATCCGTCATCTAATGAAAATATGAATTGCTTACCAGGAAAATGTTTTCTCATGAGGAGATTGCATTTAACAACAACTGACACAATAATTAAGTAATCCTTAATCGCAGGGGATCCATCTGGCAAAAAGATCAAATAAAATTTTCTGGTAATGAGGACTAGCTGGCAAATGAAGCACAGGACTTTAGTTGCTCTGTATTTGTTTATTTGTTTATTTGGAGATAAGATCTGATTTGTAGGCAGGCTGAACATGAATATGGGAAGATGAAAGAAAGAGTTTCCCTTCCCCTTCATTAGTTGATAATAGCCCCAAATGATGTTTCCTGGAGGAAAGGACCAGGGAGTTTGTGTGACTTGACCAGGAAACTGGATCTTCTTCCTATCCCTCCCTTCCTCATCCCCCATTGGCAGTCCCTCTCTGGGGACAGAGCAAATCATCCTCATGGACATCCTATTCCAATACAGTCCTTCACTCCCAGATGCTCTGGCTATATCAAAAATAGAAAATGACCAGGGACTATTCTCTGACCTGGGGGCCAACTGGAACAACTTATATTGTTTAACAAACTCTTACCCTCCCATGAACCCACTACAGACTCCTTCTTGGGAGGAGACTGTGGCCACTGCTCATCCCAGGACCATGCCTGGGAGGGTTTGCTGGTCAGCCAGGGACAAAGCTGAGCCAGGAATGGCACCAACAGTTTCACAAAATGGATGATCCCTTGCCCCCATTTGGCCTGGATGCTGTCTAACTCATTACTGTGGACCCAACCTTGCTGCACGTTCCAGTTGTGGGCAATCACAAAATGAGGCATTGTCCCCTGACATGCCTCCCTGAAGAGTCTTGTGGGCTGGCTGCAAGGCAGAGAGGTCTGGGGAGAGAACAGGGGCTCCAAAAAAGACAGTGGGGCCCTAGAGGGAGCATACAGGAGAGTTTGGCCATGCAACAGGCTTCCCTAGCCTGAATTAGTTAGCTGTGCTTATGCTCAGGTCTGCAGAGGGAGAAGGGAAGGTTCACTGTAAAGCCTGCATGGGAACCCCACATTGTTACTGACCCCTCTGAGATTGTTCTGCCTTCACAGCTAAAGCACCAGAATCCAGTTACCAAGAGGACTTGTCTGGGGGTATTTTAAATATCCAGAGGGTGTAGGTGTATGTGGGTACTATGTGCTCCCCTGTCTGATGTTAAACTATACAAGAAGCAATTTCTGCTTAGATATGGAAACAGATTTTAACTTCATTTAGCCTTGAGTTTTCAGTAACACCCAAATTGCCAGATACAAACCAGAGATGTAATAGATTTAACCCGCTAACAGAGGCACTTTGCAAAGGGAACTTAGAACAACCAGCAGAAGGAAGACTAGCTTAAGGAGCTGATGTGCTGTGTATTTAAATAGCCAGTTGCTATCACACCAGCAATGTTGTTTCTGCTCGTCCTGCTCCTCAGCACTGTGCGTTCCTCGCTGCATGAACAGTGGGCTCTGCATCACCCCCGGCCTCTGCATCTGCCCCCCAGGCTTCTACGGCATCAACTGCGATAAAGGTAAGTGCCAGCTAAAGCCCCCCAAGCTCTGCATCCAGCAGCCTCTTTTTACTCACCTATGGTAGTTACCCTCTAGGAGTAGATTATGAGAAGTCAGGTAAGCAATAAGTAAATAAGCTTTGAAAATTTTGTGATTCTTCAAGGCATTCAGGTACTCCAGCTCCATGAAAAGTAATTTAGATAACTGCTGCAGTTGACTCACTGAAAAGCTGTGGGACCTACCACAAAAGTCACGTATTTCGGGAGGGGGGGGGGGAAGGTTTCTATCTGAACTCTAGTTTTCTGTAGTAAAATTAGTTTTACTAATTATTTAGTGTATTAATGTGCTGCATCTGGACATGTGAAAAAATAAGTAGGCTGTTAATTTTTTGTTGCTGCATTGTGGCTCATGAAGGATAAAAATGAGCAGTCAGTTGTTCAGAGCAGTAATTTGGAATAGTCCAAGCTACCACGTGAAAAAAGCCCAAGTCGTTTCCTGCAGAAATATAACTGACCTGCTCATGGCACAGGAGAACATCATTCTGCATTTATTGTTGCAGAACTATATGAAGTAAAGACTGAGTGAAAAAGTCCTAGAGGACTTTTCAGCAAAATAATGGGAACCTTCCCATTATGCTGCACAAGCTGTTGTTGTCAGTGTCTGCCTCGCTTGTATTTAGTCTTTGAACAGACTTTTACCATGTTTAAAAAAACGTTTCAAAAATGCACTGCAATTAAATGTTCCCAATGTTTTGAAGGATTAATGTGAATCCCAGCTGTTTGGTGAAAAGTTACATCTAACACAATGTAAGTAATTTGGCATGTGAGAGACAGGGCATTTGCATCTATATCACCACACAGGAAAACTTACAAAGGTTTCTTTCTAGTCAAAGCATTCATTAAGAATTGTAGTGAATTATCCTCTTCTAGAAGTAGTTTCCAGTCCTAGATTGTGCTCCTTTCATCAAACACGGGCAATTTTGATAGCAATAGGACCTTAATCGTTCAATGAGCTTTATATGGGAGGGTTGATAAAGATGTCACACAGTCTGTCCTCAGAGAGCTCATTGCTGTATTATTCATTTGTTTCTCACTATATTGACTTGTGTATGTGCCCGTGTAAAGCATTATGTAGGAGTAACCACATTTCAGTCTTCCTATGTAAACCAGATGAAAAGAGGTTAATCCTACTTTGTAAAACCTACTCAATGTTTATTTATAATGAGCAGCAGAAAACATTAAGTCTTAGTTAGGCTTAGTTCATATTAATGACTTAGTTAATTCCTCTTTCATTTGTTTCAGCAAACTGCACAACAACCTGTTTCAATGGAGGGACATGTTTCTATTTGGGAAAGTGCATTTGTCCTTCGGGCTATGAAGGCGACCACTGTGAAATTAGTGAGTAGCATCTCTGTGTCCTTGCTTTCACTTACGTCACCTTCTTCTAGTGTCAATATCTGAATGATGACATACAACCCACCTCTTCTGGGCTCACAGAAAGGGTCTCACATGGCAGTTTTGGACCCTCAGAGTCAGGTACCACATGCCTCCTAATGAGCTTCCTACTGAAAAGTTTGATTCATTTCTAGACCATCTCATCCCCTGCCTTGTTTTGTTTTCATGAATAATCAGGCTTGGTAACAATCCTCAAGCTGTAAGTGTGCAAGCAATACCCTGTGACAGATGTGCTGCTGTAAACCCGCATGGGGCATCTATTTTTAAACGTTATGGCAGATCACACTTAGGCACAGTGGATCAGGTTTGAGCCCACAACTCTGAAAGGGCTACTATAAATTGGGAATGAAAGGGTTTAGGGCAAAAGGAGGATTGAACCATAAGAGCTGAGAGCTTTCATGCAACATATTAAGTTGCATTCACAAGGCAACTTGGGAACATACAGTTGGATCTCGTTCTTTCTGGACTTACAGCCTTTAATAGGACACTGTGCAAGACACTTCCCCTGTTGTAAATAACCTCACTGATGTTCCCCAGCACCTTCACAGGAGCACAGAGACCAGCATTTGGTCTGGGATATGTAAATGCTGATTTCGGAATGTGCATCGAGACAGGCTCTTCTCACAATTAGGAAATTTGTATTGCTTTGGAAACACTTGGAAATAAACTCTAATTTGCTGTCAACCAATACAGGACAATAAGTGAATTACTGTGCAAAGAAAGAACATAGACACTGTAAGACCTATGTTTTGTTCAGTATTTTGGTGCAGATAAACCATAGGTGTATGTAAGTTTTTCACCATATCTCTGTGCATTACAAGGCATTTTGCAACTCCTTTTTATCATATCATAACTTAAACCAAACAGAAGCAGCAAAGTTTTATTGATTTTAGGTTAATTGTTGCCCTTTGATATAAATTTGGATCACACGCCACAAGAACAACAGTGTGGGTTTCCACTGGCTTTACAGTGGTTTGCTTACATCAAGTTCAAATTTGACACTCTAACAGAACCCCATTGCTCTGTTCAGTCCCCAAAAGTCAACTTTGTTGACATTTTTCAGATTAAGATTAAATTTTGATTCAACAAGAGAAGCATGTATTTTATGTTGATAGTGTTTTTTTGAAGATAATTCCTAGAACTGATATTACAGCATGTATAATGAGGGGCAATACGTTTAATTGATCTGTCTAAGGAGCTGAAGCTCATTGTTGTCGACTTCTGCTTGGGCTAGGTACAACTGCTTTGACTTCTTGCAAAGGCTTACCTGTGAAACTCAAATTAATTAAAATACAAGCAGTAAACTAGTTCCTGCACAAAAGAAAGAAAAAAAAATCAGGATAACAGTATGCTAAGAGTTAAACTGGGATCACGTCAGTGAGAGCAAGGAAAGCTATGCACTTGCCCGGGCTCTTGAAAAGCTGGGACAGCAATTGTTAGGTCGTGATTGAGAGCTGCCACCACCCCTGGGCACTGCACCAGTGCCAGCACAACAGCGTAAGACTGCAAGAAATGCTAGACAGGGCTTTGAAACACCAGAGGAGAAACACAACTCGATCTTGTCTCTTAGATCCAGGGCCAGCTACATTCAGTCATGGAGGGCTTAAAATAAAAAGGGGAGACAACCTTTCAACATGCAGAAAACCATCTTCTGCAAACTGAAAGGTTTTGTTTTTTGGTTATTATAATATTGTATAAAGGTATTGAGTACTTGTCTAATACTTGAATCACTCTGTAATACTTCTGGGAAATGTACTGGATGTCGACAATACTAACAAGCATGTGCAGTCTTCCAGATTTTTTCTAGTAGTGGGTATGCATTGTTTCTAATTAGTGTTTCACTTTGATTCCTGAGAGTTTTATTTTGTTTTGGATTCGTCCCCTATTTGTTACCAGCTTTTTGTTGCTTTTTCCATTTCTCAGTCAATAACAGAGAGAATTATTACTCTTTCCTTCATTCTGTGACTACATCTTAGTCCAAAGTTAACTGAGCTGTACTAAGCCAAATGCTTGCCTAATGCAACTTGGTGGAAGTTGCTGTCACATCTCTTGACCCATATTTTCCAGATTTATTCCAAGAACTAGGAAAATTCATGGATTTCCTTAGCTTTGCTCCTTTCGATCATTAATTACTTGGAATGCAAATGTTTGCAAATTAGAAGACCTATAAATTCTCTCTCCAGAGGCTCCTGCAGGGAGATGGTGTTTTTGCAGAAACTCTCCTTAGCACAGTTTGTTCCATCAGCTGTTTATGAAGTGTTTTTCAGGGCCATTAAAATAATTATGTACCTTAGAAACAAGTGTTTCCTTTATATTGACAGTACACATGTGCATTACAGAGGTCTGCAGAGATTGAGGGCAGATCAAGCACTGCCTGGGGTGTTGAGCTCCCAAGCGGGCAGTCCGTGATCATAAATGAGATTTTTAGCACAGCCAGCTAGAGTTGATGCTTAAATTATCATGTACATGTCTCGGTTAACACCCTTCTTTAAAAAAAAAAAAAAAAAGGAAACGTAATTAAAGGAAACAGTTTGCCACCCCAGGGTCCACTTTTTGTTTCCTGACAGATCCAGGTAATATTAGTGCTAAATCTAGGAAGGGGTTTTTTTTATCTTTTTTCTGAAGAATCTAGAAAATGTAGTGGCATTGGAAAAGATGAAAGATGGCTTTGAACAATAATGAGAAAAGCTGCACTAGTATGTATGGTTATCAAGGAGGCAAGGGACTGATAGTGCAGTTCCTGGTAGCCTGAGAGTACCCAGGGAGGTGACAGTGAACCTCCCTCAGCCTGGGAGTGATTAAGGTCATGGGCTCTTGTGCTCCCCTTCCTAGAATGAAGATTTAATTATTGAAATAATGAAGACAAATTTGAACAGGGTATTGACAATCTAGTGATGGGACACTTGTTAAGTTTGAGGACGGTCTTTGATGTGAGTCATGCCCAGCAATAACTTAACTGTGGATCTTCTCTACCAACGTGGGCCTCCTCCATCACAGGCGATCAGGGTCAAAGAAGCCTTCCTATAACAGCACCACCAGACCTTGCCTTTGCCTTTGGCAAAGCCTCTGTGTGAGGGAAAGTAATTTCCGGACCAGGAGCTGTGAAAACCGTCTGCCAGTTCTAATTATTGTTAGCAAAGTTACTCTGTTCTTTGCAAACAGGAAAGAAGGGCATGCTTTTTTAATGTGCCTTTAGTTTCTGAGCTGCCATGTGGAACATCCCTCATTGCACCATCCACAGCACCATGGTGCTCCACAGCCTCTGATACAAGCTGATGGGCCAGGCCAGTTTGTTGTCTGCAAGTAGTGGCCATACCTATCTGTCCTTGAGTATCTTAGATGCCACCAGATTTTTTTTCTACTTGTGCCCTCAGGTTTGGATCCCACTCTTTGCAACTGCATAGTCTGAGCAGTGCTGCCTCCCCCATGAAGGCTGAGGAGAGCAGGAGGCAATACTGACTGGTCACATGGGGGATTCTGCGAAGTCAGAGTGGCACAACTTGCAAAAAGCTGCAAAAGCTGCAAGGTCACATGGGCTTTGGCCATGCCAAATTACTGTCATGTTTTCAAAGCAGAAGAATGCATATAAATTGGAAATACAGACCTGCAGCACAGTCTTCATGGTCACTCTTACATCAGCATCTGATAAGTTTTTCAGGTACAAGGCAAGCTTCTCAGACACTTCACTGAATCACAGAATCATGGAATCAGCCAAGTTGGAAAGGACCGACAAGGATCATCAAGTCCAACTCCTAGCCCTGCACAGGAGCATCCCCAAGAGTCGCACCATGTGCCTGAGAGTATTGTCCAAATGCTTCTTGAACTCTGTCAGACCTGGTGCTCTGCAACCCTGCCTTGTCTCTGTCCCTGTTTGTGAGGTGACCATCCTCATCCTATAATGGACCAGTGATACTTCTCATGCTGCCTATTGCCATTAATGTATTTGAAAAATCTCTTTTGACTGTCCCCTACATTTCTGTACAACTTCAACTCCAGTTGAGCTTTGCCCTCGCTGATTTTCTCCCTACAGTGGCAAGCAGCATCTCTGTATTCTTCCCATGTCACTTGACCTTATTTCCACTGGGCATGCACCTTCCTTTTTTGATTATTTCCAAGAGAAGATTCTTGTTCAGCCAAGCTGGCATTCTGCCTCACCTGTTTGACTTTGGATATTTGGGCATTGCCTGCTCCTGTGCCCTTAAGAGGTGATCTTTGAAAAGTGACCAGAACTGATGAACCCCAGCACCTGCAAAAACATTTTCCCGGGAGACCTTACACACTAATTCCCAGAGCAGCCTGAAACCTGCTCTCCTCGAGCCCAGAGTTGAGGTTTTGCTGGCACTTTTACTCCTTTCAAAAGAGGTTTTAAACTTGGTCACTTTGTGGCTGCTGTGGCCAAGACAGCCACCAGTCTCCACTTCACTCAGGAGATCCACTCTATTGACAAACAGCAGATCAAGGAGTGCATTCTTCCAAGTTGACTCCCTTAGGACCTGTTCCACAAAGTTGTCATTTGGATTTTTTAGGAATCTTCTGGCCTAGATTGTACCAGCTGTGTGATGCTGCCAGTTAATTTCTGTGCGATGATCCCAGTCAAGTTGACATCCTCCATAAGGACAAGGACAGTTGACTTGGAAGTGTCTCTCAGTTCCTCAAACTGTAATTTAGTGTCAGTGTCCTGGCTGGGAGGTCTATAGGAGACTCCCACAATGACATCCACGTTGTTTGTTTGCCCCTTGATTCTTACCCAGAGGCTCTCAATGGTGCCATTTCCAGCTGTGAGCTCTAGCCCTTCTATTACATGCACTCCTCTGCCTCTTCTGCCCTGCCTGTCTTTCCTGAAGAACCTGTAACCATCCAGCAGGGCACCCCACTCACAGGTCTCATCCCACCAGATTCCATTTATGGTAATGATGTCAAAACTCTGGGACCGGGCCAAAGCTTCAAGCTCTTCTTGTTTGTTCCTCATGCTGCCTGCATTGGTGTATACACATTTCAGGAATGGTACACTGTAGCCAACACGTTGTGAAGCAGATTGAGGGATCCCATGGAAGGATCCTAAAGTGCTCCTTTCCTTAAGTTTTGGCACACCATCCCATCTCTCATCACTGACCAGCCTGGTTTTGTCCCTTTACCCGTTCCAAGCTAGTTTAAAGCCCTGTCAATGAGCCCCATTACCTCTGGCACTAAAACTTCTTTTCCCTCTGAGATAGGTGCATCTCATCAGGTGTCAGTAGACAGGTGTTGAGTAGATCATCCCATGGCCAAAAAAACCAAAATTTTTCTGAGTACACCAACCTCAGAGCCACTCATTGATCTGATGGATCTGCCTATTCTTATCAATATTATTCCTTGTTACCAGAAGTATCAATGAAATCACTACTAATCATCCCAGGGCCCTGAAGTCTCTTTTGCTTGCCCTTAGACTTCTTCTTGTTATTTTGTTACTGCCAGTTTGAACAACCAATAGTAATCAGAGGGCCTTAGGAGACTGGAGAGTTTTCTAGTCCCTTAGCTGAGCCCCTGGGAGACAGTAGGCACAGGGGACTAAGACCATTGTTTCTGTGTTTTCAATTTCTAGGTAAATGCCGTCAGCCCTGCCGAAACGGAGGCAAATGTACTGGTAGGAACAAATGCAAATGCTCCAAAGGCTACCAGGGAGACCTGTGTTCAAAGCGTAAGTACCATCAGTCCTGTTGCAGGAGCATTGATCGGGCTATACAATATCTGTTTACATAACTTCAGCATTAATTGTTTATTGTCAAAGTATTTCAAGTTGTTTAGCTTTCTGGACATATAGCATACACCAGACTTAAGGGAATTATGAAACCAGAACCTTTTTTTTTTTACTAAAGTCTCCTCACAATCTCTTCTGCACTCTGAGTTTCTATAAACCGTCAATGTGTCAGCTCAGCGATAGTAGTTTAGTAATAGAGAAATGCTTAATAAAATATCAATACTTTGCCACATTAAAATCCAACAGGAACATTTTGTGCTGTGGGATGCCCTCTTTCCTCTGGTTCTGGTGCATGCTCAGCTCTGCTGTTTGATCTGATTCTTTCTGCCAGAGGCTGAGCCAGACCTTGCAGGTAAAGGGGAGTGTGAGGATTGTTTCAGGGCTCTGCATGCACTCAGTGCAAAGGTACAGATGTATTATGAGAGCCCCAACCTGTGCCAGAACCAGCCCATCATGTGGAAAAGCAGGGAAAGCAAATGTGTGACTCTGGAAGAAATGTCAAGAGGTCAGGCATATGTGCTTGCTTTTTTACAGCTGTCTGTGAACCTGGCTGTGGCCTGTACGGCACCTGTGTGGAGCCCAACAAATGCCAGTGCAAAGAAGGCTGGCATGGGAGACATTGCAATAAAAGTAAGTGAGAAAAGTAAGTGAGTCATATCTGAGGTCTTACACACCCCATGTTGAGCCTTGCCAGCATTATTGATGATACCACAAACCATTTTTTTGTAATTCTTGATCCAAACAGTAAAACAAAGATTTTCAATACTTAATAATTTTAACTGCTTTAAAAAATATTCAGAATCATTTGAAACTATTTTACCAAGATAACCTTGTATTAGAAATTCCAGACTCTGGTATCAGTCAGATTTCTAGTTGACCTTGCCAGTCTTTCACCTCTAGTATGGAAGGGATACGAATCCTTCAGTATTCCTCCGTGATCAGCTAGCTTTAAAATGTTGGGAAGGCATTTTTAGAAATAAAACTCTCTCAGGTTTTAAAAATTATTAAAACTCAGAAAAAAGGGAAATGTCCTTTAGAAACTTCAGGGAAGACTTGAAGACTTATGCGCGGTCTGTTCTTAGCAATTTTGGAGTTTTCTCCTCTTCTTCCCACCCACACATACAAAATATATTGTCCCAAAGCAAAGTTAAAGTCCTTAATTTCTATTGTACTTATTGGTCCATTTGCCGCTTGTTGTAGCAACTGATCATTTTACTGGGTTTAAAATGGTACTATAAAATTATTTGAAATACAATTGGATATATTCAGTAAGAACTTCAGATTTAATTTTGTATTTCATGTGCCACAGTGCTGTAACAGCAGATCTTCAATATATAATCTTCATATACTCCCATAAGGTATTAATGTTTATCACTGTTAGCTACATTAACACATTTAGTGTTTTAAGTGTCAATAATAAAAAATCTGAAAAATTTTGCAAAATTTTACATTGCACATCAACTGAATGTTTGTTTTTATTAAAAGCTGCTGATGCCTGTGATTTGTATTATGTCAAAATGTATTATAATAAATATAGTTTTTTCATTAAAAACTGAGTATTACCTAACTAAAATGGATTTTGCTCAGAACCTTAGGTTTGGGGAGTCCACAAAAGTAACACTTTTGTTGTTAGCTAGTGGATTTGTGTTTTAGTTATTCATGCTATTATCTGAAGGAGAAATGCCATAAGTTGTGGCTAGAAAAAAGATATATGGAAATGAACCAATATGAACTGCAATTCATAAGTTTAATATGGACTTTTTCTTCCTGTCATACTCTTCTTATAAAGAACTCAGATAGCAGGTAAAAAACCCCCACATTCTCTAAGTGACCATCCCCAAAGAAGTAATTACCTGTACAACAAAACCAAAGCTCATACTTGCCTTGTGATGAGAACTAAATAGTCACACATTATTGTCAGCTCCAAGGTTTTGCATTCTTCATTATTTGAAATTTTGGCACAGTCCTGCTGTGTTTAGTACTGCAAAACTCTCTTTGTATTCAGCAAAGAAACTGTGAATAGGACATTTAGGTAAAATTCATCCCCATTTTAAGTGTCTGTGTAGGGCTCCAGTTGCATATACATGTGCATGCACTGCGATTCACTCTTTTGAACTGAAACCAAACATCTCCCAACCTTGAAAGGAGATTTATGGTTAATTTGAGAGACTTGTTTCATATTCCATCAAATGAATGACCCCCTGTAAAGCTGTTTGCTTAAAAAGGAGTGGTTACAAAATTGAACGGGGGACTCAGTTTTTCAAAGTCATTTCCATGAGCTTTAAGTAATGAGATGGATAAATGAACCTATAAAGAATTACAACATAATACTTTGGATTCCATTTTTATTATTTGCTTTCATTTTCCACAACAAAGCAGCTCTAAGCCTGTTTCAGAGCACATTTTTTTCCTCCTAGGTGTTTATGGTCACTGCTGTTCTTTCTCTTTGCATTCAGCAGTAAAATAAAGCCCAGCTTAGGTAGCTGGTGCAGATTTTCCCCAGGGAGCCTGTTGCTGGCAGATCATCGTGACTGTCACCCACCTTACATGGGCAATGCACATGTGAACCCAGGGCTGAGTAACAGCCTGGCTGTGCTGATGGTCTCCTGGGCTCCCTGGCCAGGTGAGGGCATCTTTCCATCTGGCAGGACCTCGTTCATCCCAAGGGGTAACAGAGAGGTGTGTGAGGGCTTGTGTAAGGCATAGCAAGAACTCTTTGTTCAAATGTGGGAGACTGTTTCCACTTGAAATATTAGCTGTGGAACACAAGCGCACTTCTGTGGATTCTTTTTTCTTGAACTGTATAATTTTCCAGGGTACGGGGGCAGCGGTTTGAGCGCCCTTAGGCCAGCAGGCAGCAAGCACAGGCAGCACACGCCTTCACCGAAAAGGGCCGAGGAGAGGCATGTTCCACCCGAATCCAATTATATCTGGTGAACTCCAACATCTGAAATGGTTTGTGTTACACAAAGTGCATAGCCTTCATTAACCTCTCATGGATTGAATGTTAAAATGCTGTTCTTTACAGTTAAGATTACTGGCTGGAATTTTATTAAGCTTCATTATAAACCACTGAGCTGACATTTACTATTCCTTTTAGGTTTTATAAATACTTCTGTAGCATGATTATATAGGCTCCTTCTTTCAGTGCTTTGGATGGTGTTTTGTACTACAGTTGCATTTAAACTTACTTTTTTGTTTATATAGGTGCAAATATTCTCCAAAATTTAAGTAACAATATTCAAGCAGAAACCCTTGTAGATGCTAACCTGAATAATTTCAATGGCTACAGATTTAATTTGATTAAGATAAAAGAAAGGTGCATGTTACAAATTTTTACAAATTGTGTATTTAGACTTTTCCCTAGGAAAAACAAATAAATAGATAAGTTGCCTAATTTAAAAACTGAATAACTCAAGTCAATGTTACTTTTGGCCTTAGAGTTTTGTGAAGTACTGTGTATTAAAAATACACTGTAGTGGTGCCGTTTAACCAACGTAATATATTGTAAACAAAACAGAACTGTAATGCAGAACTGTCCGCATCAGCTTGAAGCAATATAATATATTGTAAACAAAACAGCTTTTATGTAATAAACTTTTTATACTGGTGGTTATATATAAAATAAAGATGCTGCTTTAGTTTTTCGAGTACTGCTCTGTGTGGCCTACTGCAGTCTCATTAGCACTGGGTTGGATGATGGCTTTTCTAGAGCACTCTCATCAAACAGTGGCGTGGTGGGGTTGGTGTGCCTGTCTCTGATTTTACCCCCACAGCTCTTAAAAATGTTTCAGAAGAGCAACTTCTCCTTGTGCCTTTGCCAAGGAGTGCCTTAGCACTGAAGGTCAGGTGTTTCTCTCCTTGTCCTTGCCATCCACCACATCCTCCCTTTATCCTGGCATTGCCAGTCAGCTATGCCAAGCTGGTGTGCACTGCTCGTGATGCCTCACGTCCTTGGGATATTCTCAGAGCCTCTGTCCTAGCAGGCAATAGTCCAGCCCTGGCTGTGTTTCCCATTCAAGGGAGATGCTCCCATGTTGTGTTGTGATCGGACTGTAGAAGGCTTGAGTGCTGCCTGTTGCTGCAGTTGAGGGCCACACAGTTTGTAATGTGGCTTGGAAGCAAGAAAAATGCTTTCTGTTTGCACTGAAAAAACAACAAATATACAACAGATTATTACAGACTCTTGCTATACTACAGTTCTGGCAACCTTATTATCTGGGAGACAATAAATAAATAAATAACACATAATTGTAAGCATAAAATTAATGAGTGAGAAGTTTTGAGTTGCAAAGAAAAAGTCCAGTGTATTAAACTGACCTTCCTGGTCTATTTAGTCAGTGGACCCTTAAGCTAACACTTGCTTAGGCCAGAGAGGGAGGACAGCTCTCTAAGGGCCAATTCTTTTGTTGTCCTTTGTGCAGTGGGACTGTGGATACTGCCTAGCAATCCTGATCCAGCAGGAGACAGCCCCCATCACCACTCATGTCTGCAGCCTTCTGGGTCCTTTGTCCAGAGAAACGCCACTGGGGAAGGAGGAGAAGGGCCAGGCCATGCCCACTGCACCCAGGGCAGTAATGAGAAACAGCCTGAACAAGGTGGTTTGTTCCCTATCCTGATACCCTTCTCTGGGATGATGGAAGTAAAAGAGCTCAGGCTTGCTGAAGGAGGAGCTTGCTTAGCATGGATGTGTAAGACCTATGGCTGGTGGGCTCCAAAGTGATGGTTCCCAGCCCTCAGGTTTGTGTCTCCCAGGGGATTCCTGGCACCTCTCTGACCATCCAAGGGCCTGTAAGAAGCCTGGGGCTTGGGGCCCTTGGGTGGCAAATACCAGCTGCTGGTGGGAAAAGTGGGGCTTTTCCATTTACTGCAGCCAGCAAGAGGAGCTGTGGGCAGGAACGGTGCTCAGCCTCTGCCCACAGTTGTTGCTGTCCCAAAAGCACCCTCTTCACATCAAAAATGGATACAAAACAGGCAGCCCGAGGCACAGAAGAAAACACTTGGGTGATGAAAACCTGGGGGGAGGTGTTGATGAAGGAAACATTTTTTTAAATAAGGAGATTTATATTAGGCTGAGATTAAATGTGTATCTATCTTCTGTGTATCTCCAGGGATGCCGTGGCAGCTGTGTACAAACACAGATATCACATTTGCTAGCTTTTTGCTCTTTCTTTTGGAAAGATTGACTCAAGTGACTGGTCACATGCTACACTAAAAACGACAGAAATTTCTTACTTAAAATTCCTCAGATATTTTGATGGAACCTTTTCTGCTCCTGTAAATTTATTAGAAAGTACTTCCTTAAAAATAGCAAGTATATTCTTTTATATGGAGTAAATTTTTTCAGTGTTCCAAAGACACTAAGTGCTGCTGTTTTGTTTTCACAGTTTCAACACTGATTTTTGTAAATAACGTCAATCATGAGAAGAGTAGTGTCAGAAAAGTGAACACTATAGCACAACTCTGTTTCTTAAACAGCATCAGTGTTCTACATGCAAAATTTCCTCTGCTTTGCCAGCGTGAGCACAAAGGTTCCTGTGTAGAGGCAGTCCTTGATGTCAGAGAAGTTTTAAGTCAAAGTCCATGATATCTGACAATGCTAAAGGAAAACATTAATTCTCCAGAAAAAGTCCAGTAGAAAGTTGGAAGCCATTTTGCCATTAGAAAATAAGCTACGGAATTTATCACACTCACAGGACAGGACATATGCATTAAAAATAAACCAAAGCTATATACCAGAGATGAAAATGAGTCGAAAAATAACAAGAAAAGTCAAACTACCAATCCACTATAATAGGTCAGACAGAAACTGCCTTTTCCACAATATTGGAAGAGTTTGTAGTTAATTAGAGTGAGATACCAAACACTGCATTTGTGAGTAGCAGCTATAAGGTGATCAAAATTAGTAAAATGGGTTAAATTGCTATAACACTACCCAAGAAATCCCAATTTAAGCAACTGACAAAATTACAAGTTTACAAAGTTCTTCTAATAGTGCTCGATAATTTGGATATCTAATATTGGCATCCTGCTATGTCCATGTGTGCGCAACAGTTCAAAGGACAAATACATAAGGTACAGAAAGAAAGAAGAGACAGACACCCTAAGGGCAAACTGCCTCTTTTTTTTTTTTTTTTTTTTTTTTTTTTTTTTTTTTTGGCAATTTGCAGTTTAGGTTATAATCCCTTTGGCTCTGTCTGTGCTTCTTCACTTGACTGGTTCAGAGCTGGAGAGAATTTTGTCCTTTTTTTTTGTTTGTGCTACGTATGAATTAGCAGCCTGACTTGGTTACAACCTGCAAAGCAGAAGGGAGGTATCAGGGGCAGCACCACCACACACACTGAGTGCAGCTCACAGGGTCTTTCTGACCAGGCAGCACTGGCTGCTGGGACTCAGCACTCTTTTCCCACGTGATGTGAGTGCATGCTCCAGCTGTTCTTCTTCCAGCTTCAGCTGCATTTCAAGGAATATTAAGGAAAAAAATGATTAAAAAAATCAGAGTTGTTCCAGATGACTTGCTGTCTGTAACATTCAAACTCCAAACGCCAGGCTCAAAGATTTGGCCAGACCTACTGCTATTAATTCAAAAATGGCAGCTTTGTTTCTGCTGGACAGATTTGTTACCTTTCCCTTCCTTTCACTTCTCTACATCACCTCTTCTACTGAGATTGCTTACTACAGAAAAACATTCCTGCTCGCAGATACTAAGGGGGGATCTGGCAGCAGCAGAGTAGGAGCTGCCCGAAATTATGTTAGAATTCTTCTGGTGCCTGCACTGCCCACAGCACTGCATTGAGGCGGGGAGAGGTGGTGGATGTGTTCACAGAATATTCTGAGTTGTAAAGTACCCACAAGGATCATCAAGTCCAACTCTTAAATGAATGGCCCATACGGGGATCAAATCCACAACCTTGGGTTTATTAGCACCATGCTTTAAGCAACAGAGCTAATCGCGGGATCGTTTTGAGGAGTGTTGAGGCATCACTCATAGCCACAGCTTCATGGCAGCTCTAGGTCTTGCAGTCACTTCAGCGCAAGCCTAGAGAAACTGCATCAGCCAAAACTGCTCTCATCCATGACAGGGATGTAATTCTACTAAAATCCCACAGATCTTGCAGTGTGACTATGACTTTATGTTCCGTGAGGTGGCAAGGTGCTGTGATTAACCAGGGCATAGCCAAACCTTAAGATCATGATTAAATCAGTGACACTCTCTCCAGCCCTCAAATTAGCCAGCAAGATTTGCTCACATGATGCTATAAAAAGCATCTAATTAAAAAAAAACCTCAAGTGAAATGAGTCCCAGTTGTTTTTTATTTTTTTCTTGCAGCTCTCTGATGGGATGGCTGCGGAACTACACACCAGTCACTGAGCTCCTGCTGGTGCTCCTCCTGGGGCACAGCTGACTGTACACTCTTTGGTGCTGGTTGGAGGCAACAGTCCAGTCCAGCCAAGCAAGTTCACTTAGCAACAGTGCAAAGCTGAGCTGGGCATAGAACAAACGAGTTAGGAGTACAGCAAAGTTTGGAAAAGGCATGCATGCAGGTCTGAGAAGATTTATTGCTTATATCTGTGGGTCTCTAAAGTTTACAACATTCAGACAATATTAAGTGGACCATCACACTCTTAAATTAAAAAATCCGCTGTAATATTTGGTTTAGAGCAACTTATTCTATTATTCATACTAGTTAAAGAAATTGCATTTTAATCCCTTCCCACATAGCCCATTAGAAGACAGAAGAGCCTCATTGCACAAATCTTACCATGGAAATGTAAATTTTTCAGAGGATTTAACACACATACCTTCTCTGGCCAAGCCACAGCTCATAAGTAGTTAGGTGCTTACAAGGGACATCCTCACAGGTCCTTTCTAACACTTTCTTTCCTGATATATCCTTGAGGGATCTATGGCTGGGGAGGGAGGAGAGGCCAGTCTGTGCTTTAAGAACATATTTTGCAAAGGGACCTCTCTGCTCCAGCACAATCTACAGGGATAAGCTTAAATTTCAGGCACACATGGTGACCAGCTGCATCTGGGCACATGTGCCCCAAAACGACAGAGAAACTGTGAAATATAGTGCTGGCTTCAGCCTTGCTGGTGCTACCTGGGGACAGCCTGGGCAGAGGAGTAGGTGAGGCTGACCACAGATGGCAGCGAATGAGGCCCCACAGTACCCAAAAAGAGAAACAGAAGACAAACACCTCTTAGTGTTTGTGGTGAAAAGCTTGCTTTTCTTTAGAACCATTTAAATATTTGTCAGGGTGTCTAAATCATAAACCTAAATGTCTCATGGGAAGGAAAAAGATCTGTGCTCAAGAGAAGCTGTGCTTCCAAGGCAAATTTCAGCTATTTGAAGTCCAAGCAGATTTTATTGGGTGAACAAGGTACTGCTTGAAGTTGCAGTGGTGCTGTTCATGTTGCCTGTTGACTCAACACACCTCACTGTGGCTGAAAAGCGGAACAGAAAACAAGTGTGTTGTGCTAACATCAGATCCGCTTTGTACACCAGCTCCTAAACCCACTTAGCACAGCAATGAGTTTTCAGATCCCTTCCCTCTGGGACCCTGTTTATATAGATTCCACAAATAATAGACATTACAGGAGAGCAGCACACTGACGCTTGTGCGGAAGATCTACTTGACCGGAAAATGCAGTTTAATGTTTCTTGTACCACAGGGTATTGCCAAGGATGTATTTGATTTGAGTCACACCCCTGTCTTTGCCCTCTCCTGCTCTATCAGCCAGCTCCTTGAATGAGTGTTTTTTAATACACCCCATGCATTGCAACTGCAAGATTAAGGACACAGATCCAAAGTCATTGCACACAGGCACCACTCTTCCCCAGACTCCTTCTAGCCATGCTCACTCTTCACATGCAGACCCCCTGGTTTTGAGGTGGCATCTTCGGCTTGCAAGGAAGGTGCTCCTACCCTGTCAATCCTATGCCCTGGGTTACAATTTTTACGCATAAATCCTTGCACTGGAAGAACATCATTTGCGTTCTGAGGTCAAATACTCAGAGCAGCCAGAGCCAACTGGCTCTGTAACTCCTACACAGGGCCCCAGTGGTGCCCCTACTATACAAGGACCCATGTGTCCCTGAAGGCTGTCAGCTTCTGCTCATGCACACCGTGACAATGGAACTCCTCAGGCCTCTCCAAGGTCTTCTGCATTCAGCCTCCACAGACTTCCCTGCATTCTGTCCCCACTCTCTTCTCTGGCATGTTCACTGCTAGTCTGGGACAAACAAATACATGTTCTTTATCTCCTCTCATATTCACTATCAGTTTCATCTCGTTAAACTGATAAGGGTCTAGAAAAAAAAATTAAGGACATTGTTGAGTTGATTTATAATCCACAACAGCACACCCAGTTTCTTCCTTGCGATTCCTATTTCATAGTTTCCATTCCATTTCATTACAGTTCTTCCTACCAGCAGTTCCAATAAAAGTCCAAAACTTGCTCATCAAATGCAAAGTGTTTGGTGCACTGTTCCTAAGCCAATACACATCCCTTAATCATATACTTCCCTTAATCAGCATGGACCAGTTGTACTGCATCCTCCTGCACCAAGATCCCACTGAGCCGCACACCTAGTCAAGGACCAGTGGAACTCCACAAATTCTCCAGCAGGCAGTATTTGGAAAGGTCACACTACAGGGTTTATACCTCTTGCATCGTGTTTCTGTGTTACCCATGATCTCTAACTTGCAGCAGCCTTGCCCAGACAGGCTTCACCATGACCCTGGGCTGGCATTTTCCCCAGGCCTCTTACTATTAATTGCCAGACTTTGTTGGACAGACTTGGCTACTATGGGAGTTTCTTGTGGGCTGGACCCTGGCTTGCTTCAAATTAGGCTAATCCTGCTGAATGTCAGAGTGCTCAATTAAGGTCATGGCTGTTTTCAGCATGCACAATTCCACCCTTCAAAAAGAGGGTGGCCACTGTGGGTATCACCTCTCCCTTGGTCTATCTGGATATAATTGCCACACCTATACATCTCTTAGATGATGCCACTTCTAAAAAAGTCGAGTGAATGTTCAGCATAATCCAATTTTTAAATCACCTTTTTATGTAAAGGAGTACAGATTTCTCCCTTTTTACAGCCACAATAAAGAGGGTATTTTCTGAACCAGAAACTTGGAATTGACTATACTGCTTCACTGTATTTTTCATTGTATTTATCACATATAAGACTGATTCAGTAGTACTGGTTCAACCTCCGAGGCTTATTCTTAAAATGAATCAACAGTGTTTGAAGTGCAACTGAAATGCTGCATTAGTTGGACACTTTAGGGGTCCTGAGCACTTTAGATGTCACAAGTTACAGCAATCCACTCAAAAATGACGTGTGCGGGATTTCCAGGGAGAGGTAGGCTTGAGGTTTTTACTCATTTCTGGGTGGCTTTGATATCAGCCAGAGTAGGAACTTCCCCAAGACACAGGAGCCGCACTAATTGGTGTTAGACAGTGACAGCAACCCCAAGTGAGGTGGGCACACTGACCCTCTGGACGCAAATGCGTTTTTGTTGAATTATGGGATCATCATAAGTCCTGTGGGTCTCTGTAGCTGTTCCCAAACATTTTTGCAGTATATGATTTAGTGATATAGAACCACAGAATGGTTTGGGTTGGAAAGGACCTTAAAGAGCATTGAGTTCCAACTCCCCCTGCCATGGGCAGGGAGATCTTCCACTAGACCAGGTTCATCTAAATTCCATCCAACCTGCCTTTAAACACTTTCAGGGATGGGGCATCCACAACTTCTCTGGGCAACCTGCCACAATGCCTCACCACCTCACAGTAAAAAATTTCTTCGTTATATCTGATCTAAACCTACTCTCTTTCATTTTAAAACCATTACCCCTTGTCCTGTCACTGCAGGACTTGGTAAAAAATTTTTGTCTTTCTTATATGCCCATTTTATATATGGAAAGACTGAAATAAGATCTGCGTGTAGTCTTTTCTTCTCCAGGCTGAATAACTCCAGCTCTTCCAGCCTTTCATCAAGTATTTGATTTAGGTTTTTCCCCTGTATTACTGCTCCCTTTTTTGGTTTCGGCTAAAACTCAGAAATGTCAAATAAACATACAAACAGTCAAATAGACCCCAAGTAACAGAAAATCCACAAGAATTGTATTTGTTCAGAATTTGCCACTTCTGGCATTTTTGGAGGAGACATTCAATCTGCACTTGTCCCTGGCACCACAATAGTGCTACAACATTTTCAAGCACTTTGTGGGCCACCCACAAGCAAAAGGAACAGCTACCATGTGGCCAGCAGAATGCCTTGGCTGTGATGTTTCCTCAGAGATTTAGGGGACAGTAAGTATTGATTAGTATTTCGACTGAAAGATCAAGTAGTTTTGATTACTCAAGTAGGTCTGTTCTGCTTGACAGAGGGCAGTCTTTGAAGTGACATGAACACTTAGGTAAAAAAAGTGAGCTGTTAAGTACAGAAGGTACCTGGAAAGTGCCATGAGGGCAGTTAAGTATCTAGATTCCTGTTCATTTTTGAAGTGGATTCAACATATCCTCATGCAACAGCTCTGACTACATTGCAATACTCTAATATTCATCACAAAGGTTGTTCTGGAAGAGTTTAAGATAAAAAGATCTACTAATCTTCTCGATGGGAAGAGGAATGCAAAATCCCATTTTTCTTTCTGCTTCCTTTCCTAGCAAAACCCATTCCTTTTTTATGTGTCCCCTTCTGCATTCCAGAAAATAGAGAAGGAATAATTACATGGGAAAGAGTGGCTAATTGGGAAGTATGCTTTATGTCATACCCACCACAAGAAGTAAGATCCCGAAAAGACAAGCCAATGAATGCCCCTTTGAACTTGGTGTTTGGTGAGAGAATCTTTTAAAAACCTGGCAAGCAATTAATAGCAATTATAGCTCATATGATATTACTGCCACCTTCCTATCCATTGTGTGACACTGCACTCAGGTTTTCGGCTCTTATCAGCACACAGTGATACAACACTGCTATTTTGTATCTCTGAAATTATTGTGGGAGACAAATGATTTTGCTGTGAAACTGGAGTGCAGCTATAAAGCTGCTGCCTAACTGCTTCGGATCTGAAAACACAGCTACATGGCACAAACTTAGCTTGGCTCTTTTACAGGATATATTTGGAGCCTAGAAGTAACTTCTTCTGAATGTGTGAAGGTTTATTTGATTTTCAGGGCATTCTGGGTCAGTTGTGTCAGCCAAGCCCTGATGACTGTCCCAGACTCAGAGCCATCTCAAGCTTTTCCCAGTTCAGCAGAGCTCTCCTACCTGAGTTACCCGTACAGAGGGGAGCAGCAATGAGAAGCTGATAGTGTCTTTCTTCCCTTTCCGACAGTACTGAATCCTTGCTCACATGAAAGGGCAAGAGAGGACCTTGCAGTCAGGTTGATGTAATTATCTATGACAGAATTAAAGGTCTTGTTATTAAGAAGGTGTAGCACTAGTTCCAGGAAAAAAAAGTCTGCTTTCAGTATCCTTATTTCAAAATAGATCTTGGAAAATTAAAAAAAAAGCACTTTTCTGCTTCATAAGTGAGCTTGACCAGCTCTCCAGCAGATCAGCAGAAGGGTGGAGATCTTCAAAAGGTATCCCAGCCACAGTCTTCAGCTGTTTGCAAAACCAACTCCCTTTTACACAGATGCCTGCTGGGCTGAAAAATTGAATCTAGAGAAATTTAAGTTTGGATCCAGGGTACATGTTATTAACACTGTATTAAGTAACTGTTAGGTTTTACCTGGGGCTGTGGCAGATTCTCTATCATCTGATCTTAAAAACAGGACCTTCTAAAAGATACATTATTAGCTAAAAAGTAAGTTACAGATTTCATATAGAAATGGCAAGACAAAGTTTTGGTTCCTACCACACTGTGGTCACCTAAGCTTTGGTCTAATAGCTTGATCTGGTCTTAAACATGTAAAATGGTGAATAACCCCCCAACTGAAGCCAAATCCTAATGCAAGTGTTGCATTTCTTTACAGTTTTACTCCAGAGGTGTAGGAACCTGAGTAATGACTGAAGTCACACACAAAAGGTGCTGTTCATGCACTGCTATTTAGTGGTACGCTGTGAATTCAGCTAGTGAAAAAGCAAGGAACTTAAGACCAAGTCAAATGTATAATTAGAGAAAAACGTACTTGCTCACGAAGTACGTTTTTCACTGTCCCATAGCAATCGTTTCTTTTCAGCCTGTTGCTATTTGAGAATTGGGAATTTAAAAAGCTATTGTGAAGTTTTGAGAAACACTTCAAAGTTCACACCATTTAAAGAATAGAAACAGAGAAGAGTTCATAAGAAGGGCATAGAGCAGCAGCATGCCTGTGATGCAAGCCTTCGTAAAGGCAACTACTTGCAAAAGCCCCACAGCAGAATGAATGTCTCAGTATATTTCAGATTATGTGTTATTACAGATACAGTCACAGCTGTGTGGCCTTTGCTTTTCTGAGTACCAAGTGTGGGTCACAGGGGGTTACGTGATTGCTCCTGTGTATCTTGGCACGTTGGGATTTGTAGTCCTGGCCCAACTCCATCCTGGACAAGTGTTGCCTTCATTTGCTGGCAAATCATTCAAGGGATTGTTTTGTGTGGGTGACAGCTGAAAGGCATTAAATTGTACAGTAAATCATTTAACTGGAGCCTAGAATGTGTGAACACTGAACCACAAGCTCTGACAGAAGAAAATCAGAATTTATTTTGTGTTTTGAGCAGTTTTAATATTAATGGCCTAGTTTAACCACATAAAATGAGCATAATCTGTTCAGTTTTCAGCAAGGTCTTCAACTGGATATTGTATACCTCTGGGGTGGTTTTCTCTAATTATTTGAGGTTTCTCTCTTGGGAATTTTGCTGTTAAAATGAAAGGTGACAGAATTCTAGGTGGGGAAGACAAAATCTGTCCACACCACAGTATGGCAGGGGCAGCAGCAAATCTCACACACTTCCCCTTATTTCACCATGAAGGCACAAACAGTTTAGAAAGACATCTGGGATGAACAGCAAAAAAACAAGGACACTTTTCACCTCATCCTTGAGTTCTTCATATCTTGTGGAGGGTCTATGATTTTTCTTCTGGTTTTCAAGAAGTGCTTCCTCTTGATAGTTTTATTTAAATAACAATACGTTCTTGCAGGGGAAAAAAAGTTGCATTCAACGAGTCAGAATTTTCTACAAGAGCTATTTCATCAAAAGCTCCCAAGTCACTCTATTCAGGAAGTATACTAATACAGCATCCGGTCATTTTGGCTTAGCATAAATTCAAAAATGTAATCCATATTCTGAAGTCAAAGGGACCAAGCCAAGGAGAAAACCACAGGCTGAAGGAAAGAGAGTTCTGGGTAAGCAGAAGACAGCTGTTAAAGGGAGACCAGCTGCGGCCATCCTGGGAGCTGAGAGCAGATGCTGCTGCTAGCAGGAGGGACAACAGGCACTTACAGATTTACCCTGGCACTGAAACACCAAGTAGTTATTATATTGATTGACAGTTTTGCACCCAAATTCAGCCCAGCTTTTCATTTGCACAGTTATTAGAAAGAAAGCCTTGTTTTGGGTGGACATCAGCATGCTGCAGCCAGCCTAGGACTTGGAAAGAGGTGATGGCATTGAGGCTGGAATACCCAGCCACCCACTCTCCTGTCAAGCTGCCGCGGTTATGGGCAAGGGATAAATCCAGACCGGAGGGTCCTTGTTCCCCAAGTTGCAGTTGCCACACTAAGCCCCACAGGAACAAGACACAGACGCAGTGCGCAGCTTAAGGGTTGATGCTGATCTGCCTTTATTAGACAAGATGGTGGGTTTATATAGGGCAGGAAAGGGAAGATTCTGGAATGGAACACCTGTATTGGTGATTGGCTAGGGCAACAGGATTGACAGGGAGAGGGGCGGGAGGTCCAGAACAGGGACAACTGGGGATTGGTCAGGGCAGCTACCTCGGGTAGCCTGCCCACGCAGGGGGCTGTCTCTCTCTGGAGAGGGATGCTCATGATGTCAGGCACAGATCTCTTCTTTCCACTCTCTGAAGTCTGTTTTAGTCCTCAGCCTATCTCCAACATCAAGCTGGACTCCCCAGGACCTCCTGCTGCAGGAGGAGTTACTGCACTCACAAGTGGCCGGTGCTGTGCAAAGGTATCACTTTCTGTCCAGGAAAGGTGCTCACAGCCACCAGGCTGCCTATCTCCCCCTCTGGCATTTCTCTCTCCAGATATCCATCCATTTCTTGTCTGCAGCTTCTGAGTAGGCAGAGCCTGTTCACAGTCACCAGACTACCAAACCTCTGGGCTTAGCAACAGTTGGAACCAACTCATAAACTACAACAAAACCCACGGAAACCATACATCTGAGGAAAGAGTCTCATGGATACAACAGTGCCAAAATTACCCTGCTCCAGCAACCCTGAATCTCTGCCACCCTTCACCTTCTCTACCTTCATCTTGCAGATGGACTCATTAGTACAGCACAGTAAGCAGGGCTCTCAGTTCCACATAAACATTCATTTCAGCAGAGTCAGGGCACATGTATCGCTGTCATTCCTTCCAATAGCTACCCACCAACAAACAAACAGTCAGTCCCACTGTGCTCCAATGCTCACTGACCCTGCCACCACCCTGCTGGGCTCTCTAGCTGTCCCCACCCCTAGGAAAGATGCTCCAATTGCATTGGAGAGCAGGAGAGAAGAAGGATTCTCTGGGTGTGCATCTTTGGTCTTGCAAGGCACTGCCAAGCTGCCCCAGCACCACTCATAACTCTCACCATGGTGTAGTTTCAGCCTTTTTAACTTCCAGCAGTTTGGATGCCTCCTGTGTTTGAAGCTGTTGGAACCACATCAAACGGCCATGAGCAAAGAATGCCGTTGAAGGATTTATTCAGCCTGGATATGAGTGCTGCTGATGGGAGAGAGGGGAACAACAAAGATTTCTCAGCCACCATTGTGATCTACCCATTTAAAAATATATTAAAAAAAAAAAAGAGAGAGAGAAAGAAACCTTCCATTTACTATCAACACCATTTGGCTGAACATTTTACTGCAGACCCTGAGCTAGTTCCAAACTGCCTGGCTTATGTAAATGCCTCTACCACCAATGGGCCTTTGCAGAAGGAAAGATGTTTATAATTGAGTAGTAATTGACAATCATCATATACAATACATTTTTAAAAAGCCAAGTGTTAGACTTTTGAATTGAAAACCTGCAAGTGGAAATACGAATCCCAAAACAATAAGTAGATTAAAACAGTACTGTAATTAAATTAGTTTCACACCAGAAAAGTAATGCATCTGTGTACAAAAGGTAATAAATTGTAACCTTTTCTACTCAGGGAAGCTGATTTTTAATAGCAATCGTTTTCCTCAGTTCCTTTCCTTCTTTCCATATTTTATTCCAGATGCAGAGAAGAACATGAATATATTTTCATCTTTATGTTTTGTTGAGTGCATTCAAGAGAGAGCAAGAGCCCAGTCCACAGGCACATTTGCACTAACTAAATAAACCCATTTTAAAAGCTCATTAAACCAGTGCAACTTTCCCTTCCCTCTTCCTATCTAAAAAAAAAAAAGGCTCTTTAAACGGTGCATTTCCATTGCCTTCTCATGCTGCTCTTTTAGAAGGAAAGGAGCCATCCAGCATGATCTGAACCCCTCTGTAAGGCTTTATACAATCACTGGTACTGTCCCTGCTTTAGCAGTGTGTCCCATTACCAGGATTAAGCAACACCCAACTTTTTCCCTTCCTTGCTTTTATTATTCTTTTTTGGCTGCCATTCCAATGGGTGCACCTAAGGGGAAGGTATGCAACCAGACTCTTCCTGCAGATTCACAGCAACACAGAAAGTATCAGAAGACATAAGCCACAACAAGAGATATTCCAGTAAAGTAAAAGGAAGGGAAAGGGAACACTGGATTAGATGTTGAAGGAAAGTATGGAGTCTTGATCCTTGCAGGTGTTTACACTTGCCCCCTACAGCATTCTGTAGCCTGATGCAGCTCCCAGATGGCCCTCCTCTGAGCAGTGGTTTGGACCAGGTGATCTTCTGGGAGGACTCCCAGCCTGAGTTATGGTTCTGTAATGGCCCTTGCTGAAGGCACACAGACACACATGTCTGGAATCTGTAGTAAGATCATGGACAGGTATGCACTGTACCTACTGTCCATGTGCTAGTTCCACATATCTTGTGGAGATAGGTTTGAGACAACAGATAAAACAGTCTCGGTCAGACAAGTCTAAAAGGAATGCTTTCCTCAGACCTGTTTTGTTTTTTTAAAGGTACATCACAGTTCAGTTCAGGTCTTGGTATACACAAGCATGACCCACAGAGCTCAAATCAAAATGGTTTTTTCCATATCCAAGATGTCTAAATTTTAAACTATGTAGTCCCTTGGATATGCATGTCCAAAAAACATGTTCTATTGGATACCTTCAAGTTTATAAACAGTGTTGTAAGGCAAAATTTGACTGTGATTTGCCATGCTCTGCAATAGTCACAATCTCATCTTCAATGACATCATGGATGTCCTGTTTCACACACCCCCATACTTTGCAAAGGCTGTAACCATGGGATCTGTAGTTCCCTGTCTGTTGCCATCTTCGCTGCTGTTCACTGGGTCAGAGCCAGAAAGAATTAAAGTGGTTGAAGACAAGACCAGGATGAGAAAGTAGAGCAAAAACTTTTACCTACCAAAATCTGTAACACTTAAATTTTGTTTAAGAATGGGACTCGTGAAATGAAAGGTTGCTTACTTGGTTTTCATTGGGGTTATTCTCCTTAAAACAAACCAAAAAAATGTCCAAGCAGGACAGTCCTTGGAAGGGGGGAAACAGCAGCAAATTAATGAGAAGACAGACAGGAACCTGAAGTACAACTCCAAGACCTCCTGCCTTTCCCTCTGACTGGTGGCCACTTACCTCTCATGTGCGTACATAGCACACAAAGCAAATATCCTCTCTGTTCCACCTGATGAGAGCCACAGCAGAGAAGTACCTAAGTTTAAGTTAACATTTCATGCTAGTTTGGCAATACTAGCATAGGGGATTTTGTATGTATCATATAAATACCTCCCACTGCAATTAGTCTCTGCTACTGGGAGAAAAACAGGCTGCATCAACATTGCTTTTCTGCTAAAGTGCTGCTGTAGATTCAGTTCATCCTACAAATGTGGCATTGTCTTCTAAAATTACATTACTAATTGCAGCTAATACACCCAAGCACAGATGAATGCAACTTTGATCTGAGTAGCACCCCTACGCAATCCCTCTGGCATGCAAATGGCAATTACAAAACAGAGCTCAAATACAGCTTGAAAGCAAAGATGTAAGACCAATTTATTCAGTGCCCCTAGACTAAACAAAGTCCTTATTTCAGTGCCAGATTATGATTGACTGACATTTACTCACAAAACATTTCTCACTGAGAGTGTGTGACAAACTGCAATTATTACTAGTTGGGTTAGTTTAAAAGAAAAAAGAGAAAGAAGGAAAGAAGGAAAGAAAGAAAGAAAGAAAGAAAAGAAAAGAAAGAAAGAGAAAAGAAAGAAAGAGAAAAGAAAGAAAGAGAAAAGAAAGAAAGAGAAAAGAAAGAAAGAGAAAAGAAAGAAAGAGAAAAGAAAGAAAGAGAAAAGAAAGAAAGAGAAAAGAAAGAAAGAGAAAAGAAAGAAAGAGAAAAGAAAGAAAGAGAAAAGAAAGAAAGAGAAAAGAAAGAAAGAGAAAAGAAAGAAAGAGAAAAGAAAGAAAGCTTTAGCTGCAATTTTGCTGAGCTGCCTGACAGACATCGGCTGCCAACTACAGCAGCAGAGCAGGCTGAAGGGAGTAGATGTAGGGGTATGAAAACCAGAATAAGACAGGTTAGGGGGATGGCAGGGAAGAACGAGAGAGGAGAGAGAGAATGTAATTGAAAAGGACAAGGGAAAGAGAGAAAAAAAGAGAGGTTAAAAGAATATAAGGACATAGAAAGCAAGCATGGAAAAGAAAAAAAGAAAACAGATGTGAGAAAATGAAGGAAATTGAGAAAGAAAACAAAGTAGGCAAGAAAAAAAATAAAATATAAGGACTAGCCAAAGGTAGTTCCCTTGAATACTTGCCTCAGACTAGTTCACTAGGGCAAGAGCTGGACCACATACTTTCAGCTTTTGGGAGGAGTCAGTTTAGGCTTCCTGTGCTGCAGTCAAACACGTGAAATCCCCATTTATCATGTTAAACTGCTACAGGCATATGTTCAAGTGCAGAGCTCTCCCCAGCACAGCTAGAAGAGACAATGCTTGCCACGTGGCACCTAGTCCTAGATGCTTTGTGTGCAAGCTCTGCCACAAAAACCCAACTGAAAAAAGACTTTGTTTAGGAAAAAGAAATGCTGGGTCAGTAATTTAGCAGTACCCTGTGGAAGCACTAGAGAGCAAAACAAACATACACATTTGATTAACAGGTATGTATCAGATAAAGTTTGTTCAAGGTGGAAAAAAAAATCAAAGGAACAGAACTTTTCCACTGGACAGAGATAAGCTTATCTACACACTTCAGAATTACAAGAAAGGGGCAGAAGTCAAAATAAAAATTTCCTTACAAAGTAAGGACAGTTTTCTTATAAAATTAAGTCATCCCAGACCTTTGGTTAATACATCAGAATAGAGTTGATCTGCATAAGGAAAACAGTTATTTAATTGTAAGAAAAGCAAAGTAATCTGAAAACATTTGCAAAAGTTTGCTCACATGAAGAGGCACTAGAAATTGGATGTAGAAGATACAAAAGTGGTCTTGCTTTAAGAAAAACAAACAAAAATCAGCAAAATAACAGACTGTGATGATGTCAGAAAGACTGAAATGAACAAAATAGGCAGATAAACTCTTTTTGTCTGATCATGGAGAGTGTTGCAAAGGCAGCACCTAACCTTTTAAGTCTAATTTACTCCCTTTTTAAACTCGTCTCATTTCTATAATTTAACATCCACATTTAAACACAGAAAGATAAATTTTGTGGCTTTCAAACAAAATGCAGCCTTAACCCATGGAATTAGATGAGTCGTTCAACATTGATTAAAAGCACATAAAACTCTCATTTGCAGTAAGAAAAAGAATACAGATAGAACAAAATTCTTGATTAAATTCAAGCTGAGCAGAAGCCATTTCAGTAGCGACCAAATGATATTTTTATGCTGGAGGTAGGACTAAACTTCACAGGAGCATAAAATCCTTCTGATGACTCATCCTAAGCTTATCTACTGAAACCCTGCATGAATATTCAAGATAATTACTACTTAATCACTAAGTCATGCTGGCATGTGGGACTAATTTGTTTTAAGAGAGATGAAAAATGTGAATTGTCTCTTCAAGCAAGAGATCAGGGCAGGAAACCCTAGGGGAAGAAAAGCAGGTTCTTGTTTGTGTGCATTATTGTTTTCAAGTTAAATCAGTCAAGTCAAGCTCACAGAGCAGGTCTGACTGCACAATAACCTGTCTCCTCTGAGTGCTTTGGAGCAGTAAGGAAGATTTCTATTTCAATTCTCACTCAGAACATCCTTTTCTTTTAGTTGTTAAAAAAAAACTCCCACAAACAAACCAAAACAACAAACAGGAAATAATATGAATACCTTAATAACAGGAATCCTGAAGTCAAAAGTTTTCTTACGTAAACTTAGGTAGAATTTACAAGATCAAAGAAACCATATACCTTTAAGCCATCATCTTATAAGACACCCTTATAAGCACAGCTTTTGTTTGTATTAACTAGTTTTAAGGCATCTGTCACAGACAGAAGTATATACACTGAACTATGCCAGATAGGTCTCACTTATATTAAACTCCCTCCCACTTCCCTTGCTGACCTAAAAAAAAAAAAGAAAGCAGCATAGGCTTCAAGCTCGTTTTTTCCCCTTAATGAAGAAAGATTCAGGAAGATTCACCATAGGACTTAATGTACTGAACTGAGTTCATTATGGCAAAATTAAGCAATTTGTTCTAAAAGCAATAACTTGGCCACACACTGAAATTTTGATAAGAACAGGATGACTGTGGTGATGGCTCTGAACTGAGGAGCACTGGGTTGGGCTCTCTGCTGTCATGAAAACTTGGATAGTGAGACTGGACAAGGAAATTAATAAATCTCCATCTGTAAAATGAGAGTAACTATTGACTCAGATTTGTCCATTCAGCCCTTTAAAGAGCAAATCCTCAAAGCCTCAGACATCCTGTGTGCAGACAGTCATGAAGACACTAGGTAGCTGGAAGGTCAGGGATTGACTGAAAACTGTTTTGAGAAACATTTCTCTCCTGAAGTAAGGCACCCAAGACACCAGGATGTAATGTCAATAATGATCACTGCATTTTGTGGTCTTTTCCTGAGCCAAAAGCAAATGTTTCTGCAAAATATGCAATTAACAAGATGCTAAAATTGTTCTGCGGTTATGAAAGTGCTCAGAAACATTCATTTTTAGCTCTCGAATTATTCAAGGAGGATTTTTAAGTGACTGCATAAACAGGTTTTGTCAGTATCAGGTTGGTGTGCCACCTTATTCCTACACCTGTAAATCTCCTGAAACATTCAGATTCCCTTTCACTAGAACTGCCAAAGCAGTCAAGCTTTTTTCAGCTACAGCTTCACAGCTGCACAGAGCACTCAGATCCAGCCAAAGTTAAATGCAAAATGCATAACAGATTTAGGACATGATCTGTGAAGTGAATTTAGTGTTTGGGACCCAAGAATGCCAAGGTGCTTGGCACTTTCCTAACCGAGTACGATCCATGGAACTTTATGTATTCCTTCCTGAGCCTAAAACTGAATACCTCAGGACATCAGAAAGATGAAGGGAGATGCTTCACTGATCCCCAGGTAAATCATAAATCTTTGAAAAAACACTTGCATCGTTTTTATGGACTTCACCAGTATGCATCCAGTTTTGAGGCTTACAAACACCCCAGCTGCAGAGTTCAGCGGGCTGCATTAGGTGTGCTTTCTGTGGGGCAGCTGGCATCCAGCTCTGTGGCTAACACAGACACCAATGAATGCCAGTTCCACTGCTTTTTCTAAGGACTCCTATCCAATGAATCTTTCACGTAAAATACAGGACCAGCATTAGAAAAAGTAAGCAAGCCCTGGAGCTGTTTCCTCTCAATGAAGGCCCAGGTCAGCAGCCCACACACTTTTTTGCTACATAACTGTTTCATGAAATTGCTGGTACCATGACCTGGGTTAGCAGAGATTTTATAATAGTAAGGAAAGATAGCAGCAAGCATTTGTTTGGAAACCATGGGGTTAAGCAGATCTGGCATTTCAATGGAAAGAAATGGCTTTTTACCTATCAGAATGAAATTACATCTTGAAACCCTAAGTAATGAGGAGGTTTATGTTTGCTGCATTTAGCATCCTGACCAGCATGCTAGCTACTGTAGCTCTTCTTCTGAGAGTCCTGAATACCTTCTTACATGTTTAAATCAAAATTTAGCTTTGTTCATGGCTGTAGTCATACACCCAGAACTGCCTGGTGCCAGGCTGTAAAACCCAGCAGGTTCTCAGGGAATGATCGAATGCAAAGTCCTGCTGAGCCACACATAAACTTTTTCTAAAGCAAAGTCATTGTTCCAGCATATAATTCATCTTTTATCACCCCTTTTTGTGTCTATCTGGGGACTTCTGAGAATAATGCTGCTGGAAAAGAAAGAGCAGAGTCTCTGAATTTCCTCCAGGTCCCTGGGAATTTCTCCTGTAATTTAGATCTTCCTCTTGGGTGAGAAGTCCCCTCTGGTCATATGTACATATGATAAACACATGGATGGTTGGGAAAATGGGCTTAGTTTTTTTTCAATGATCTTGCCACAGAACACAAAGAAGATGATTTTTATCTCCCCTTTTTAAACTCAAATACAGTGAGACATCATGCAAAATATAGCTTTGCTAAAAGAAACAAGTGGAAAGAATCTCTTTCTGGAGAAGAAAGCTTGGCACATAATGTTTTTATTCCATGTCTCCCCCACCCCTTCCAATCTATACCAACTATTCAGTCCCAGACAATACCCAAACTTTTACTCGATTGTGCTCAATTCCCACTTGATCTGGGTCCTGTCAGTTTTTCCTGACAACTGCCTTGCAAAGAGCCACCTGGCACAGCTGTGGCTGTTGGACAACTAATAACCAACCGAAGGAGTTCCAGCAGCTTGATGAAAATTGTTCATCGCTGCTTTGCCTTACAACAGATCCGGCTACAAATGGAAGGGGTGTGTTTCCACCTGTGGCGGGTTGACCTTGGCTGGATGCCAAGTGCCCACCCAGCCAGCCTATCACTTGCCTTCCAAGCTGGACAGGGGAAAGAGTAAGGTGGGAAACAAACAACTGGTAGGCTGGGATAAGGCACTTTATTAAAGCAGAAGAAAAGCAAACGTTTACCTGTGCAAAAGCAAAGCAAAAGATAACACAGTTTATTCTCCACTTCCGATGAGCAGAGATGTTCGGCCACTCCCAAGGAGCAGGGCTCTAGCACATGTGACAGTTCCTCAGCAGGCAGTCACTGGAGACAATGAATGCCTGCCTTCCTGCTCCTTGCCTTAGCTTTTATATCTGAGCTGATGTCATATGGAGTGGAACATCCCTTTGCCCAGTTTGGGTCAGCTTTGGCCTACTTGTGTCCCCTCCCAGGGTCTTGCTCTCGACTGAGGAAGGAATGTTACAGTGCTGATGCTGGGCTCAACAGTAGCCAAAACACCACTGTGTTATCAACACCCTTCTGGCTACCAATGCAAAACACAGCACTGTGAGGGCAGCTATGGGGAAAGGAACTCCAGCTCAGCCAGACACAATGCACCACCCCAGGGCAGTCAATTCCAGGTGTACTTGATACCCCTAGAAGTGAAAGCAAACTGCCCTCTGCTGTCAGAGGGATCAAGATCTCACTGGCAGTATCAGTGGTTGCATACCATTTGGCAGCCTTTGACTCCAATTCATATTAGGCTTCCAGCATGTTCAGTACGGCAGCACTCAGCCAAGGTGTGACTTCATTCAGGCCACGATAGTCCACTGCTAATCTCTGCTCTCTGATAGGTTTTTGCTTTGGCCACAGGGAGCTATAAAAGGGTGAGGGAGTCCTGATCACTCCTTGACTCTCCAGTCACCAGATTAACATGTGGATGGAAACCAGGGGGTCTTGATCAGTGTGATATGATCACCGGTCTTCTGTCATGGTAGCAATTGGCACCTACTCTTCTTTAAACCACAGCAACCCCACCTCTGAGAGACCAGGCAAGGTAGACAGCTGTTTAATCTTCTTTGTACTCAAGGTATCTATACCAGGCACCCAGTGATACTCTCTTGGGTAGCCTCTTGAGTCTTTGAAGTACTTTATCCTGAGGTAGTCTATGCCAAGGATGCACAGAGCCACCAGACCGGTCACAATAGGATGCTTTTGCCACTCATTCCCAGTTAAGTTTACCTCAGACTACAACATGGGCAGTTCTTGGGATCCTCCTGTTCCTCAAGAAACGCGTGTCACTCAAGAAATGGACTCTGCCCCTTTGCAATCTGATGGTTTTAGGGTACACTGTGCACCAGTGTCCACTAGAGTTTTATACTCCTGTGGGGCTGATGAGCCAGGCCTTCTGATCCACATAGACCACTAAATCCTGTTGTCCCTCACCTTCACCTGGCCAAAGGCAGGGCCTCTCTATTCCTGGCTGGAGTCTTCATTACTCAATATTTTTAACTGCAAAACAGAAGCCTCTTTGTCAGGGTCAAAAGTACCGTCAGGCCTCCTACTCTACTCAGCAGACACTGGAGTGGTAATTTTCCTGGATGGATGCTTTTGGACTGTTACTTTTCCTTGCAGTTCCTGTACCCAAGTTTCTAGTGTCCAAGTATGTTCATTACCCCACTTCCTCATGTCCTCTCCCTGGTCACACAGGAAGAACCACATGGTCATAGGTGGTGTGGGCCAACAGTATCCTTTCATTTGAACAGAACAAGGCTGACTCCTCATAGCTGAGGCCTTGGTAGGAGTGTGAGAGGTCAACTTACCCTCCTCTGCTTGGTCAGACATTTTTTCTAACAGTCTGTCCTCACCCAAGACAGAGGCCCACACGGGAAGCAAGATAATCTTCATGCTCTCAAAGTCATCTGTCCATCTCATCTGCAGTTGGTGCCACTGTGTCTGTCCAGCTTATTATCACCAGAGTGTGTGTGTACGACACTGATGCACTTTGTACAACTTTCACCACATGGACCACGTGCATCGGATTTCATCTGGTCTTTGGATGCTGGTTGTCCTGTATGTTGTTATAGATCACCTTCAACATTCTTAATTTCCTCAGTTAGTGGATATCTCCCTCTATGTTAGCCCATTTGCTTCTGGAATTCACGAGTTCTTCCTTGGAGGGATACCTGTCCTTCACATTGTTTGACCTTCTTGTCAACAATTATAATATACAAATGTAACAATTATAAGGATTTTTTTGTCCACCTTAGCAAATCTAACATTACTTTTTATAGCTGCAACTGCTCACTCAGCACAGTAGTGCTGGCACATTAATATCACAGAGATACATTAGTATCTGGCACAGAGGCACTGGGAAAAAGAAGATGCACCATTCTGCCTGTTTATTTTTGAAAGCTTCCTCATTATTGTTGGTCTTGTGGGTTCAAGTACTGTAGGCCTGTCAGGAGATAGAGGCCTTTCCTGACAGCTGAGGCCAATCTCCAACATTTGCCCTGTCCAGAGGGAAGGAAAGCTATGCTAAAGAAAGAAAAAAAAGCCACCACAATTGTTAGCTATTTGCTAGTCTGTTTAGGCAATGAGATCAGAGTGGTCAAGATGAAGAAAAGCTTACTCAGTTCTGATTAAGAGAACCAAAAAGCTTAGGTTTTCATCTTACAGTAAATCAAAGGAGTCTCTCATGAACAAAGCCCTTTTCATATTTTACAAACTATAAAACAGTCTAGTGGGTGTTTACTTGCAAATGACAAAAGGAATGACATGCAGATTTCACAGTACATTGAAAAACATTGGTCAGAAGTTAGTTTATATTTAAAAGCAGTTATTGTAAACTTGATTGTATAACATTCTGATCTTTAACAGCAAACATCTGCTTATTCTTCTCAGACATTTGTTTTCCCACTTTTCTTCTAACAAAATGTTTTTAATACTGGGGAAGAAAAGTGTCTCCATGCTGTGTTCAATCTACATGCACATAAAGTCAATGTGTGAGCTTTTTCCAAGGACATTGCACAGAAATTCACGTGGTTTTACTACCAACGATCTACCCCAGATCTACCCCAGAGCTGAGAGAGACATCTGCCACACAGCATAGGTAAATAAAGCTTTGTTTCCATGTCTGTGTTTCAAAAGGCTATTCTTCAAACCATTCCAAGTTTCCTGTAACCTTTAGAATGTTGTCTACTGTGGAAACATTTGCTTCCAGACCTGTCTATCTAGACTGAAAATCAACATTGATTGCCAGCAAGTGACCAGCCAGGACATGCACAGAAAGGACATTCTCACTGAGTTGTGTTTAAGACCAAGGGTTTAAATGTCCACATTAGCAAATCCTCATGTAACTTTCTATGATGGTGATGGTAGGTTCAAAATCTATAAATAATCTGACCAGCTTCACTGAAACCTGGGCAATAGAGCAATTCCCAAGTAGGGCTTTTCCTTCCCACAGTTAGGTTGAGAACCTGGATCTGCGTGTAATAGCAATGTCTTTAAATTAAAAAAAAGCAAGCAGACAAAATACAACCAAACTGTAGGGAAATAGTCCTTTGTAAATATTACTTAACACCTTCACTGACTATTCCTGATTTTATTGGAAGGTATTCAGGCTGCATTAGGATTAAGATACTGTGCTGTGCAGAAGAGAAACCTGCAGCAGCCCTTCAGCAGCTGGGATCATAGGAAAATCAACCCTTGAGGGAGGAGGAGATGCCTCGTGTTACTAAAAAGTGATGTGAATGGATGAGTAGATGCCACAGTCAGGGGACACCCTTCCAACTTTCAGCCAAAGGAACGGCTGCAGGCAGGCCTCTCTGCAGCTTGATGTCCTGTGACAGGCTGGTTTGGGCACCACAATGAAAATAAGAAAATAACAGCATCCCTAGTGACTTCTCCCTGAGGGAAGGGAAAGAACATGTGTGACTGCCATCAAGAGATAGTAGGTCTCATCTCGCTTCATGTTAGACAGTGACTTAAATTTCTGCTAGCTATCACATGTTCCCTCTCTCAGCAGTGGAGCCTGTTGGAAAGACTGCTCTGTTTGTTTGTTTGCTGTTCATCTGTTTGTTTAGGATGGGGAGAATCATGCTGTGGAAGTACCTGTTTCCTTTTGTTAGAGACAGTGTCTGGAACACTCTCTCAGCTACAAACGTTTGCACTGGGCAGGCGAGATTCTTTTGAAGCAAGTGGTCAGGAAGGGCAAGCTCAGAGCATTTGGCTGACTTGGCTAGGAGTCTAACCAGACCTTTCTGGCAGGTATGAATCATAGAACTGGGGAGGGCTTAAATATTTCTGGGAAACAACATGGTTTGGATTTTACTTAACAGAAGAGTCACTAAGCAATGCTTATTCTCTAGTCTGCATCATCAGTTGTGTTTATTATATCATTACCCAGACAGTTCTCTTTTATAATGGAGTGAGGCAGACTGATGCTGGTTGGATGCCAGGTGCCCCCCAAAGCCACTCTATCACTCCCTTTCCTCAGCTGGACAAGGGAGAGAAAATATGAGTAAAGGCCAGTGTGTCAAGATAAGGAAAGGGAGGGGTCACTCACCTATTACTGCCACAGGAAACACGGACTCGACTTGGGGAAATCAGTTTAATTTATTACCAGTCAGATCAGAGTAAGATAATGAAAAATCCAACAAAATCTTAAGAACACCTTCCCCCCCACCCTTCCCTTCTTCCTGGCCTTGACTTTACTCCTGAATTCTGTACCTTCTCCCTGCCAGCAGCACAGGGGATCAGAGAATGGGAACTGCAGTCAGTTCACCACATTTTGTCCCTGCTGCTCCTCCCTCCTCAGTGGGAGGACTCCTGACACTCTCCCCCTGCTCCAGCATGGGGTCTCCTCATGGGAGACAGTCCTCCATGAATTTCCTCTACATGAGTCCTTCCCACAGGTTGCAGCTCCTTATGAACTGCTCCAGCATAGGTCCCTTCCACAGAATGCAGTCCTTCAGGAACAGACTGTTCCAGTGTGGGTCCCCTCCAGGGTCACAATTCCTGCCATCAAACCTGCTCCTGCAGGGGTTCCTGTCTCTAAGGGTTACAGGTACTGCTAGGACCCTGCTCTAGCATGGGCTTCCCACGGGGTCAAGGCCTTGTTTAGGCATCTGCCTAGGGTCTGCCATGGGCTGCAGGTGGATCCCTGTTCCACTGTGGATCTCCATGGGCTGCAGGGGCACAGCTGCCTCACCATGGTGTGCACCACAGGCTGCAGGGGAATCTCAGCTCTGGCACCTGAAGCACTTGCTCTCCCTTCTTTTCCACTGACCTTGGTGTCTGCAGAGTTGTCGCTCTCATATTCTCATTCTCTTCTCTGGCTGCAATTGGTCTTGTGCAGAAACTTTTCCCTCTTAAATATATTATCCCAGTGATGTTTCCACCGTCACTGATGGGCTCAGCCTTGGCCAGTGCTGGGTTTGCCTCAGAGATGTTTGACATTGGCTCTGCTGGACACAAGGGAACCTTCCGGCAGCTTCTCATAGAAGCTACCCCTGTAGCCCCGCAGCTAACAAAATCTTGCCATGCAAACCTGATACATGGAGACACTGAATGGCACAAGTAGTGGAGGAGGTGCAAAATTCCGACAAAGGGACTGATGGAAGGCCAGGCCTGGGAGCTGCTGGTGTGCATGCTAGCTGATAAGGCAGAGTACCCTGTGGCAGGGGGCTTCCACTTGTCCCCAGCCATTCTTGCCTTCTAGAGAGAACCTCACCCAGAGCAGTATGAATGTAGAGTGACAGCGTTCACTAAAGCTGAATGTTTTTAGAAGGCAAACCCAGGACACATCCAGAGTTGTTCTCAGGGAATTAAATTTCTCTTAGCACTAACATTGCACCACAGAGAAATATACCATGGGCACAGGAGATGAAAAACTCATCTGTATACATTTTTCAGATATATTTTCTCTGAATAATGTCAGCTGTGCTGTTGCTTTCTTGGTTTTTTTTGATGACACTAAACCTTGAGATTTTCCTATTCCCGGTAGGAAAACTCCAACTCTTATCATCTCAGTTACAAGTATTTTTTAAAGACTAAGGGATAACCAAATATATATAAACCTGTGCACTGACTGGATACAGTTAACCTAGTGACAATTCCCACTAGTATCAGTAAAAATCTGTGTCTATCAAGTGAGACCAGACACTGCTCAGCAGATAATGTGGTTAGACTGAAATATCACTCTGATCCTGCCATTCATATCAGTGTACTTGTGTCTGAATCCTTTGTAGTCTTGACAGACCAGCATCTGAGCCCATCCAAGGGTACCATTGTAGGCTGATGATTAAAATGCCTGTAGTGCCCTGGCTGAGACTGAGACTTTGGTAAGTTAGTGTAAACACATAGTCAAAAAAATTGATGTCTGAAGTCCATGGCAGCACACCACAAACCTGGAAAAATGTGAAACAGATTTCTTCCAACTCACACATGCCACAGAAACCACACTATGGAGAAAATTTGACACCTGAGTCTCAGCTTGTCACAGCCAACGTGCAGGTGGGGTACCTACCTAAACTGAAGTTAAGAAATGGTCTACACATTGAAACTACTCCAGTGTCAATGGACCAAGAGGATCCTTTCTCTAATGCTAATCCAACCAGCAATGTTTGACATCCAACTGGCAAAGTTTGACATCCAACCTGTGTCTTTGCAGACTGAGCCATTCCATGTCCTCCTCCATGAGAACCTAGACTCTCAGTCTAGTTTTTCTGCTGCATTCTGACGTCTTCTTGTGTCTACACTACACTGGTGTGTGATCCTGATGACTCTCCCCCTATCCACAATGTGCAGGTTCAAGAATAATGGTAATGTAGTAAGACTGCTGCCTCTGTTAGCAGAAGTTATTTGTTGCTACTTGTTATGGAAAAAGTCCGATAGCTAAACATAGCTCAAAAGTTTGACAAACAACTTGTTTGTGAATAAAGAGAACTGTAAATATGTAAACAAAGAATGGGATAAACTATGTGATTACAAAAGTTAATTCTAAAAACATTTCTTGCTTAACTTCCTAGGTGACCACTAGATTGAAGGGTAGATGCTGTAACATTTAGAAAGCACACATTAGGGATGGAGAGGGTTTTCCATTTGTTTGTTCTGTCTGTTAAAATTATAATGTGGTTTCTGAATCACAAATCATGGAGAGGAGCTGAAGCTGCATTCACTGTACTACACAACATCCCTTCTGCACTCAACTTCCCTTTAATCCATTTGTACCCTATGGTGAAGTTAATATGTCCACCTGTGTATCCTCCAGTCAGTAAACACAGAGCAGGTGAAATCAGGAAGAAATTTAAATGAGATCAAAAAGTATGTTCAAAAGAAGGGCTTAAGCCATCTGGAATCCCTCAGAGCTGCCAGCCACATGAACTAGACCTGCTGGCATCCTAAGTGGAATTTCTTGTTTCCCTTTCTTCTGGAGCTGGAGGAAGTTCAAATGAACACTCAGCAAACAGTTGGCACTTTCTTTGTAAGGAGGCTCATTGTTCAGAAAGGTGAGGTAAGATGCATATTTCAAGGACACCCAGATTTGGACCTCAAAAGGTTGCTGCCTTTGTTTAGGGAGCTCTTTTACAAAGGAAAGAGAAAAAAAGAAAAAAAAAAGTGTATTAATCCCTGTTTTTCCATTGTTCTATAATACACTTTGACTTGTCCTACATCTTTCTTTAACTGAAGCAGAACAAATCTGGGAAGCCCACAGGAAAATTTGTTTGGCTCTTTGTTTGGAAAGTCTCTTTATTTAAGAGAAACTGGTCTGGCTACATAGTAAAGAAGGAAGTTACCATGTAGGATAGGATTGTCCTGCTATGATTGGAATAATATGTGCAAATCCATGACAGAACATACAGGATTAGAAATCTAAAGTAAATAAATATGTATCTTTTTTCCTAAAGTCAAAACTACAATTACAGGGAGCCATGTACTTCAAACAAACATCCAAAACCATTTACATATCAGGAAGTAACACTGTGCTTCTCCTCTCCACAGGTTTTCAAATTGGCAAAGTGACACTTAATGCAACATATTTAACATATTCAGAAATGGTTTCTACTCTATCCTCAAGGTGAACTGAATATTTCAAACTTTGTCTTAAACACTGCATTCACAAAGATACACTCCTGGGAAACAAGGATGCTTCGTTCCAGAAACTACTGGGATTGTATTGCAGGTGTGCATTTCTTGTTTTGGGGAATGAGCAGGACAGTTCATGGAAGTCTTGGGTGGAAGGGGCTTTGGCTGTTCCTGATGTATTGCCGAAGGATGGCAAAGGGATTTTCAAGTGTGTTTGTCTTTTTATCTAGCTGCTGAGACACCACAAATCTAAGATACATCTTAGGTACTTCTATGCTGAATTTCAACTATATGTGAGTGGGCCTGCATTTGCCCTAAAATTTGCCCCTCTTTCATGCTGCCTGGATGTGAGACATTGGTCCTCCACCTACTACCTGCTTTTCTTAGAGATTACCCAAACTGGCATATCCCTAGATTGTGGCCAGAAATGGCATAGCAAGGTTTGTATCTGTTTAGCCAGTGCCTACCACAGTGCTTGCTGATGGTGGTACGTGGCTGATGCTGAATCCAACCCTGGGCTCCAAAAGGGGCCACAAAACACAGAACTATCATGGCAGTGTGGGCAGCAGAACAGGGTCCTGAAATATAGGCCTTCAGCTGCTCCTGAGGAAAGCATAAATGTAGTCTTTAGTCTGCATTTATTTTGGCCTCAGTATATAAAGGCTGGTATTTGCATGGAATATTAGAAAATATTTAATTATAACAGTGTTTCTGAAGTGGAGACCATGTCTTGGAAGAGTTCATAAAGCAAAGCAAAGTAAAAAAAAATTCTTTCATGTCTCCAGGAGAAACATAAGTACATACATTTCTATCATAACTGAAGCCTACAATAACCCATGTGTGCTGAGCAGTGTTTCATAGACTAGGAAGAAATAATTTCAATCTCAGAAATTTAGGAAGACTGTTTTAAGCTCACACATTCCTAGAAAACAGATACCTTCCTCTTCACAAATGATATTATAAATCCAGATAGACTTTCAGTAGAGATCCCAAACATACTTCAGCAGCAGACTGAATTTAAGAAAAACTCTTGCCACTTTAAAGTGCCTCCTATTCTGCAGAAATCTGGTTTTAAATTGAAAAGCTATATTCACTAGTGACATTCAGTTGACAGTTCAGAAATTGTCTTGCTGTAAACAAAGAACTTGCTAGAAAAGCAAGTCCTTCAGAAAGTTCTCTAGTTCCCATGACTGAAAACACGGATATGTGCGAGTAACTGTAAAAAGAGAGGACCACATCCTTTGATGTTCTGTAAAAGGCAAAATAGCAAAAATTCAGAATGAAATAATAATAACATAGAATAAACAGAGTTTGGTTTAATAAACCAGGATCCCATGAAGCAGTGGAGTGTTTGCAGCAGGAGCAATCAGGTATAGCTGTGTGGAAACTGTAATAGGTAAAATGCATTTGAGCACAGCCAAGGTGAGATGCTGTAGGTGGAACCCAAACACTGGTGTCAGTTGTTCATCAATTCTTTAGTGCTCTCTTGTTCACCAAGACGTAACAGCTGCATATGCCAGCAGAGCAAAATATAGACTCTATTCATTATGCTCCATCTGCCTTCTCCTGGTAAGCAAGGCCTCAGTACGTGTAACAGTATTTGGGAAGACAAATAACATAACCACCCCTGCTTCCTCCTCCTTTCCTTGATCTCTTATTGCTAAGAGTGATACTATATTGTAGGGAATATCCCTGTGGCCAGGGATATTGGGAATCTGTCCTTGGTCTCCCATTTCAGTCCTTTCCCAGTGTCTTGCCCATCCCTTGTCTCCTGGCTGTGGATGCAGAGTCAGCAAAAAAGAAAGCCCTGATACTACCAAGCACTGCACAGCAGTAGCCAAAACACTGCTGTGTTATCAACACTGATTTAGTCCCAAATCCAAAATACAGCACCATACGGGCTGCTATGAAGAAAATTAACTCCAAGCCACACCCAATACAGCTAAACCAACCGAGCACTCTCAGCCTTTCCTCACAGGAGAGATGCTCCAAACATCTTCATGGCCCTTCACTGGACTGCAGTGAAGTCCAAGTATCTCTTCCACCAGGTAGCTCAGAACTGGAACCAACACTCCAGGGGTGTCCCGCCAGGTTGAGCAGAGGTGATGGATCACCCCTAGACCAGCTGGCAGGGCTCTGCCCGATGCAGCCAGGAGGCTGTTGGCCTTCTTGGCCACAAGGGCACATTGCTGTCTCCGGGTCAGCTTCAGGAGTTTCAAGGATCTCATCCTGCAAATATGACTTTTTCCTTCATTTCTAAGAATCACAGGCATCCTTGAATTCAAGCATTGCATCAAACATGGGAAGGATTTAAATCTAGCCTCCAATTTACACAGAGGCCATTAACAGAAGTAGAAGGTAGTGGTAGTGTAGGATCCAGTGATAATGATTTCACTACCTTTGTTCTGTGTACCTAGAACAGAGTCCAAACCAGTAAGCTATACACATCCTCGGGACTTGAAAAGTGCCAGCTTTCTACCAAGTTGAAACTAATTGACTGAAGTCAGTTAGAAGATGACTCTAAAAAGAAAAATGTTAATTAGGAGGTGTTTAAGAATATTTCACTAGATGCTAGGAAAGCCACAACACCACAACTGGGAAAGAAGGCTGGGCTAGTTACGAAATAACATGACTTAGTAGAAGAATGAAAGCATTAAAAAAAAGGAAAGAAGACATGAATGAAGGAATGAATTGATAACAATGAATATGGATTAGGAATAAAAAGCTAGTAAACGAAACAAATACACACAGGTAGAGGTTTATGACTGGCATGTCTAAGAATAAAGAAAAAGAACTTTCCTTAATAGACCAAAACAAAGAAGCCTAACCATGGTGCTGGTTCATTACTGAAGGGAGTGGTGGTGTTGCTGTTGTAGAGGACAGTGATTTCTTCTGTATTTGGGAAGAGAGTCAATGGAGAGTAATTGTTTCCCAACCCTTTCACAAACACTTTTGAGATTGAAATATTAAATCCTCCCATATCTAGACTTTATTCTTCCCATATCTTTTCTTGTCTCTGTTTTCCCTTTTTCTTCTTAACCAGTCATGCTTGGTACTTTTCCACTTTCTACCTCAGTCTCATGTCACAGGTTGCTGACAAAAAAGCCAAACACAAGGCTAACTCCCTGCCTTACTCATGCAGCATTCACATAACTTTCCTGCCTTCAGAAGACTTAGCTGAGTTCAGCCAGCACCCTTTTGAAAGAAAACTAAGCCCTTTGCAAGTGTCTGTTCACACCATTTCTTGCCCAGCTTCAAGTGATACCAGGAGAGCCACTAGAGCTCCGCAGATCCATTTGTGCTTTCCCTGACAGTGTGGGATGTATACTCCACTCTGCAGAAGGTACTGTAATTAATACTGACCTAGACAGGCTAGCAGAAAACAGATCCTGCCACCATTTTTAGAGCTCAGGGCTGCAAGGCCACTATTTTTCTCTGTATTACTAATGACTGGTTAAAGTGTCATACCAGTGCCAAGGGGATATGGCGGTGCGTAAGTGAACTAGAACACTGTAAATTAGAGGCAAATGAAGGTGGAACCATCACTCTCAAATGACTGTCCAGTACTGCAATGTGCTGTGCACAACCATGCTCTGGTTAAAGCTTTCTCAGTGATGACCAAAAGAAAGAAAATGAGAGATGGAGTCTCAGAAACCACACTGAGACCAAGAAGAACTATGGCACACTTAGTCCTGTGGGCAGTAGCTAGATTTTATCTCCTCTGTGAGTTGGTGTTGTGGGCACTGTTCCTTCCCACAAAATCCTGTAGGAATCTGAGTTTCCAAATCTCCTAAGCCCCAAGTTCCTTATTGCAGGGCCACAGCACAGTTCACAGAGCAGATGAGGGGAAAAAAGCCTATTTGGCTGATGGACAGACCTTCCCAGGACACACCTACAGGGTTGGACTTCATACAGAGCCCAGCCACAGAGTTTCTTATACTCTCTCAGCAAAGAACACATACTTGAATGCAGATCTTTGCACTTTATAGGATTGTTCGCTTCTCTCAGACTCTCCTGCTGAAAGAGTTTCTATTTGCCTAAATTAATTATGTATCTGCATGGACAGGACTAAAAGCATGGAGATTCAGAGATGAGCTGTAAGAGTAATGAAATACTATTTGCAGTTAGATTAAGGCAGGGTAAGCTGAAATTTTATGTACATACTTGCTATTGGAAGGTGTTTCTCCTCTGAGATGATGCTAGGAATTTCCATTTAAATAAATTCAGAAAATAGTGCCCACAGTCCTAGTAAAACAACTGCCATCATCTGAAGGATTGTCCATGCCTAAAAACCAGGCTTTGCAGAACAGTGCTGTATTTGCCCCTGTGTTCTTCTGTGCTTAAAAGGGGGAGGCCTTATCAGTGCGTTAGACAGGGAATAGACAAGATTATCAGAGTGGTCTATTCTAGTCTTATCACATATGGTAGAGGATAACAAGCAATTCACCTGGTGGTGAACAAGCAATTCACGTTTCACTCAAGTAACTCCCTACATTTTTTTTAAACATTTTGTTGATTTGCAGGCTCCTACCTCCTTTACACTCAGAAACATTCCTAGCTACTCTCGTCTTCTGCAGGCAAGATCCTTTCGCTGTCTCTCTAGCTTCTCCACTTCTTCTTCCAAGGAAAATGTCCTTCATCCATTTGTTAAAGCTTTGAAATTTGGAAAGAACACATAAAAGAAAAATATTCTTCAGTTTGGACTAAACCAACCAGAAAACTGAGCAGAGCTTTGACAATTTAAATTGTTGGACAATTTAAATAGATGACCTAGATGGAGGTTCAGGGTTCCAAGAAAGGTAACATGCCTGGCTATCTCCATTTCAGTTCTGTAAGTCAGATTTATAAATCAATAAATGATTAAGAAAACATTTCAGAAATTTTGGAGGGAAGAAGGGAAGGAGAACTGTAAAAACTAGCCAATTATTTACACTTTCAACAACAGCAGAAGTGTTTAAAGCAGTTAACCTGAATTAAAGACACAAATTGCATTGCTTTAAACTCACAAAACCAATTCAGCCTTGCTGTGAACAGAATGGCAAAACCTCAGAGAATGGTAAGTACCATCCCAGAAATACATGGACTACATAAACTCTGCTGCCACGTAGCAGGGACCCAGCAAAGACCCTTCTTTGAAAAGGGTCTTCTTGAGCTGACAGTCACTAGAGGATTTTTTGGTGGGGGAGAACGAGTTTTAATGGTATCATACACTTTTGGCACCTTCACAACCATTGTTCACTCCAGTGGAAGTTTTCTCTCCTCTGGAACGAAAAATTTGAATGTTTTTTAAAACCTCAGGGATGGAGTGTAACAGAAGTCGGTCAATAAGCCACATAGCTAAGCCTGACTTCTCAATTTTCGGTTAGAGATGGACATAGTAATGTGGAAATGTCATGACTGCATAACAGCCCCAATGTTCATTAACATTTAAAAAAGAGTAACAAATACTTTGTGACATTGGCATAATTTCCATACTCTCCAGAACAATGAAAGCATGAAGCAAAATTCTATTAAAAATTTCATATGATGATGCCTACTCAAGTACCCTCCTTTTCTACTGTTCCTGCTACTCCCCTGGAAATCAGCAGGGAATATCTACCTCATAAAAGACATACACAAAACCTTAAGCCAAAATCTACATCCTCTGATGGATAATTCACCAGACACAATTTTGCCCTTAAGTCAAATATCCTGGGTTTCTATGTTTGCAACAGTTTTATGACAAGGAAGGATCTTCATTTCTTCCAATGAAGAACTTTCAACTGAATTTGAAAAGTGGAGAGATTACAAGAAAAGCACTATGGGGGTGAGAAACTAACTAAACTGAAGGAAATTACTCAAAGCTAGAAGAGAAATAAACCTGAAATATTCCATTTTTAGACAATTGTACAAAATGCACATGTCAAATGTCAGGGACTAGAACAGCAGATTTGTGCTGAGACATGCTCAGGAGAAGTAAGTTTATTCATATGAGATATGGGATCATTCAGATATTGCGAAATGGCAGAAGATTATAAGTAATGTGCCAAAAGCATGACTGAATGCAGAACTCTTACAGATACGGTACATATTAACATAAAATAATTATGTGTTTTTCAAAAGTAAATAAATAGATATATATAATTGATAGTTTCAGCTACAAAATGTACTTAATCAAACACTGGAAGGAACAAAATCCCACAGTTATTACAAAATTATAAAAACCTCTGAAAGACAGTGCCATTTATGGACACTAGAGGTTACTATTCCCAAGAGGAATCTTTTTTGGTTTTGTTGCTTTGAATTGGTTGTTTTTGAAGAAAAGAAGCAATTTTCATGGTTGTATGTGAGCCTGGAGATGATGGTGACTGGGTTCAACTTTTTGTTGGCTTTGGCTCACTGCGCTGTACTGAGCAAATCACTTAACTTCACTCTGCCTGTGCCTCTTAAGCAACAAACATCAGTAACTTTTAGCTGTGCAACCTTCAGACTGTACTGCAAATTCTTTAGTTATCATTTACCAAATGGCAACCAAATTCTCTGGTTATCATTTACTATCAGCGTGAGTGACCTTGCTCCCTTTGGGAGGAGCTATTTTCATCAGCGTTTTTGTCCTCTCTGTTGTTCTGTTATACACTCATTACGCAATATTTAATTAAGTATTTAATTATAGGTTTCTACCCACAGCTACCATAAATGGTAATGTAAGGAATGACAGAAAGTGGTGGAGGAGCCAAGATGGACACAGAAGACAAGAGCTAGAAATAGAGAACTGGGAGAAAAACTCATGGGTAGAAAATATGCAAGGGAGAGTTCCAGAGAAAGTGGAGTTTGTTGCAAAGGCAACAGATACCTTTAGGGGTTCAACCAAGAATGATAACTCCACCCCTGCCAGGAGGCATGAGGAGAAGCTGGTTTCTCTTCCAGCTGTGGCTTGACACCTGAAGGTATATACAATGTGATGCAATGCAAAGGCCTTTGGAGGCAACTCAAAGCAGCATAAGACAAGCCTTGCTACTCACTCTGTGATCTGCTAGATTTTCTTGATCCACACAATGGGAACTTCTGGTCTCGTTTCTTATAGAGGTGCCTTGCACTTCATTCCTAGAACATGTTATATGAACCAAGTGAGGATCTAAGTATGCTTTCTGGAGAAGGTCTTGTCATTTGTTGCTTTGGGGTGCTTAGGAGACCAGCACCCCTTCTGGAGAGGGGAGACAGAGAAGCTTTTCAGAAGTTCCAAGGCTCCATGCAGCAGGGAGCTACAACTGTACATCTGTTCTGAAAATGGTAATGGGGGGAAAAAAAAAAGACATATTTAAATAGCCAGCTCTGAGGCAAGGTGCCTAAGAGGACTCAACAGGCAATAAAAGCAGAAGAATGTGTGAAAAAACCTGAAAAATTTATTTTGGTTTTCCTTTTTTTCTATTAGTTTTCTACCACCATGCTGCAGGACACCTCCTCCCCTGGCATAATCTTTCTTCACCTCCCCTACTCACATTCCAGCCAACCTTGCTGTGGCCCTTCTCTTCTCCTGTCCCAAGGGTGTTCCTGACAGCCTGTTAATTAAGTAGAATCCCTGTACTGATAAATTCCCTGTGAGTGACATTGTGGCATACTGAATAACATTGGAAGCTTCTGCTAAACTGAGCAAATAGTTGGATCAAAGTCAGAAAGCTTTCTGTTGAACCCCAGATCCCTGTGAGTGACCAAAAAAAAAAAAAAAAGAAAAAAAGAGAGAGAGATCGTTTTTCACTAAAGTCACAGCAAACAGTTAACTGGCTTAGAGCTTATTGCAGAAAGGAGGGGCAAAACCTAAAGCAAAATGAGAGGTATACACCTATTCTTCCTCAAACAAAAAAGCTGCTCCATTTCTTCAGGCCTTCTCTATCCCTTAATTACTTCCTTATATACCTAATCTGTGCATTGTAGTTGCATCTTACACATCTCAGAGCATCCTGACTCAGGAGATCATTTCAATTCTTTGTTAGAAACAAAAGCAAACACCAGAAAAGCCCTAGTATTTCCTAAGAAAGACCAACATCTCCCTTAGATTTCAGGCAAATCTGAGCAGCTATTCTGTAGGCAACAAGTTTTTGTTGCACTGAACCTTTATCCTCCGGACACCAGATGCCAGGAGCCTGTGCATTCTGTGGGTAGCTTAGTGCTCAGACAAACCTGATCTTTCCATAAGGGCACTCACATACTGCGTGCCAAAAGGAGGGAAAAACAAACTCCCCTTCTTTAGCAGTCAATTTTAGGGAGAGAAAATCACCCCCACACTTCTCTCAAAAGTAAAATGCCAGAGGATTGGGGTGTTCCAAGTCAGTCGAGGAGGGCTTTTTCAATGATATAGGACATATGATTTGAGTTCAATCACATAACCTAAACATTGTAAAAATAGAAACAGGTAATTGCAATGTTTCATTAAGAACGTGAGTATGCGGTGTTGTCAACACTGTGAGGTTTATATTTTGCTTAATTTCAGTTAATTTTCACAAATCTAGCAAAATCTACTCAGAGTGTTTCAACCCCCTTCCTTACAAAATGTAAGTGCATTTTTCCTGTCAGCTCTATACTCCACTCTTTGGGACAAAATCAAGCTCTTTTCATTCAGTGTTACACCTTCATACACATATAATCTGTTGGTGATTAATGTAGCACCACATGTAATATGGTGCTCAAAATCATATGGCCAGCTGCCCTTCTTTTTTACAAGTATTAAAGCTCTGTGCAGCCCTACAGAGACCTTCCCCCACATACAACTTCCCTACAGAGAGTTCTATGACTTCCAGATAAAGTGATTTTGCTCATCAGCTTGGTTCTGCTTTTCCATTCAGTTCTGAGCAGCAGCAAACAATAGCCCAGCTTCTTCTTGACTTTCTGCTGTTCAGCACTCTGGTCTCAAACTAAAACACAAATCAGAGTGACCCCAGGGTAGCTACCATTGGGCTGGGTGCCAGCCTTGGGATGACAACTCACCACAGGCTTTGTCATTGATGGTGGCAGTTCCTGTCTGACTGGATGCCAATAGGATGCTCCTTCCTCACAAATCCTCTTCCTTTCCCTGTTGTCCTGTTCAATCTCTTGCAGCCACTGCTGTGCTATCTAGGTGATGGGTCTAAGCCACTAGAAAGTATTTAGAGGAGGCAGATTTCCTGCAGTTCAGCTTTAAAATCATACTTTCCTATGAGAACATATAGAAAATGCAGGAGAAGAAGGTGCCTGCCTGCTAGGGTGTCGTGGTCAGGGTGGTTGAATGACATGGAGTCTTCAGAAGAAGGACCTTTTATTGTACACCTGCTGTGACTTTTATACACTTTTCTGGCTATACATGTCAGGGCACAATTGGTCTCTTGTTAACATAAATAATTTACAATTGGACACACAAACCACTCATGTCTGTCAACAATGATTCAGCACTACAGACAGGAAACCCATTCTGTGTTACTTCCTTTCGGTCCATGCTTGCCACCTTGCTATGTGCAATGGTTCCATCTTCAGCTTTCACAGTTCTCACAGAGACCCCAGACCAGCTGGGGCCCCCCACACTAGGGTAGCATTCCCAGCCTCAACAGCAGCTCCACATCTCCTCCTCCAGAGAAAATAGCAATGATGTAGACAGAGGCATCCCACATATCAGTTGTTAGAGATGAAGAGTTACACAGAACCTGCAGTTCAAGTTGGAAACAGCCTGATTTAGAGGTACACTATGCAGAGGGACGATGGGCAAGGGGCACCTTGCTGTCATGTCTGAGCTTCCTTCAATAGGATCCTGCCTTCAAGGATCTTCCAAGCACTAAGGGAAGATGGAGTCCATCCTCCTTCAGCTGAGACCACCATTTGAAGGCAGTTGAGGACCTGAGCTGACATTGTCCTCCCATGCTGAGGTGACCTTAACTTCAAACAAGAGCCCATAGTGCAAGCGCTGCGTCATGGCAGCGTTGCATGTAATTTCAAGAGCCAAAAAGAAAGCCTGGCAATATCTCCCAGAAAACAGTCATATTACAACACTTATTCTGAGGGTAATAACTTCAGGGTTAGTGCATTCAAGGCATTCTCCACTCCAGTCCTCTGCATGGGAATAGTGAGCAAAAGCATAAAGAATACATTTCATCTGTAATGATCTGCATATGTAAATGGCAGAGCTTGAAAATCATGTGGGCATGTTACACCTGACAGAAAAGAAAGCTGGACCTATTTTCTGTTCAGTGATCCTGGATGGAGTTTAAAAGCTAGAGAATAATCAAGATGCAGCTTTTCAATCCCACTTCCAATTAGTCAGACCATTGTGTGAGAAAAGAAGATAAAAGAAGAAGTTCCTTTTTTTTCTATGCATATGTGACAGCTCTTTTCATCATCATCAAAGTACCTTCATCAAAGCTTTCTATACTCTCCCATAGGACCTCAGAGAAGAACAGACCTCTGAAAGAAAATTAACAGTATTTCACTCATTCACTAGTCACAGTCAGTTTTGACTGCAGAGAATTCCCAGTGTCTCCATCTTCTCTGAGCAGCAGTGAAATACACTGACAGTGAGCAATTTTAACCTTCAACTAGTTCTGCAGTGGTGTCAGGTGTGTAGCAAAACCCTCATATGACTTGTCTTTTACTGTAGTGTTTCCAGTGAGTGCCAAAAAATAGTCTCGGATATATACTTTACCTGTTTTCTAAGAAAAGGAGGCAGAGCACAAGTCACTGTATAGGGAAGGAAGGGAAGAGGAAAGCCATGCCCATCCCTACCTTTCCAGGCTGGAGCCTTGCTCCCACCTTCCTTTATGCTTCTGCAGTTTCTGATTCATCTCACTCGAGAAAAGTTGCTTTCATGAGGCAGGTACTTTGTTGTTGTCAACTTGAAGTTGTTGTTGTCAACTATTACTCTCTCACTTTCGAAGAACAGCAACATAACAACATTTTTCATGTCAAAATGAAAACACACAACAAGCCTCCAAAAGCATTCAGAATCAAAATAGGAGTAACGGTTTTGGGTAACTTTTTCCCTTCTGATGTTAAAACTTTTGACGAAAAGCTTCTCAGACCTAAGAGAGCTAGTATTGTCTTTTCAGTTTTGCAAAGAAAACTGAAGGAGGGGTCTGGAGTGGTGTTTTGGGTGTTTTTGGGGTTGGGTTGGTTTGGGGGTTGTTTGGTTTTTTTGTGTTTTTTTTTGGTATACCATAATATTAGCAGCTAAGCTTTCAAAAAACAACAATAAAAAAACCAAACACAGAGAAACATACCCCCCACACACACCCCCCGAGTCAGTATCTAACTGGGAGAGCTTGTAACACAGGAGAAAACAAAAAACACAACCAAATTGGATGAGGAGAAAAGTAGACATGAAGGAAAAAGAAAGAAACTTGTGGCTGGTTCACAGTAGGAGTGTAGGTATCAAAAATGGCTTTGTTGATCACCAGTTGGTGCACTCCAGTCCCTACGGTGTACTGGAAAAGAGATAATCCATTCTTTCCATAATAACCCAGCCAAAACCTTGTTTATGAGGTAAGTCCTTTCCTGGAGACCAGCAACACCTTATGGGATCACCAGTCAGTATCAGCACCAATGACACTGCATGGTAACCAGCCAACAGATGAGAGTGGTAAAAAAACAGTCACCTGCCTGAAGGAACTGTGTAGTTACAGCTTTGTTATTGTAGATATGCTTCCAAACCACTTTTTCGCTGGTGCTGAACTTCAGCAAATACCAGCATTTCATGTGTTTGTAGTGCTCTAGTCCCTCTGACATATCATCAAGGCCGCATGTGACTTTGGAGATCAGAGACCATCACCTTCTCTGCTGGCTGCTGCTTGAGGTGTTGTCACTTCATACACCGAGAGGGGAGTGCTTAGGGAAAGCTTATCATTACTTTAATTCAAACAGCAGTCAGTGCTCACCATACAGACTGGCTCTACCTGCAAGGTAACAAATCTAACAGCTAAAAGCCTGATGCACCATGTGTCCTTGAAGGAAACAGGCATGTAAAATCTGTATATTCAAAAAACAGACCCATTTCAGCTCAATATACAGTCAGTACCTTAGCCAAAGGTGCTCAGGTCTTGTTTCTGTACTCACTGGAAATTAGAAATACAAAAACAAGCTGGAAAATTACACAGGAGATTTATTATGGGTTATCTTTAATATAAAATTTATCTTTAAATTATGTCATTGCTATATTTCAACCTTTTTTCATTAATCCAAAGAAATAAGCCTCTGGCTGAGACAATTCCCTGCACAAGGTTCGATCTTTTTTTTCCCCATAATTATTGCATAATGAAAAGTTTATCCACACACAGGTGGTGGGGCCCAGGTCTCCCTCATCCATATGAGCGGCCAGAACTTGTTCCTGTTTTAAGAGCCTTAGTCTTTAGATGTATCTAGGATACTTGTTTTTCAAGTGACCTACATTCAACTGGTACATATTTCCTGACAGTAAACTGTCTGGTGCACATTCAGTCAGGCTGTGTCAAGCCTGTGTGTTGCTGCATGTGTGCAGTCAAAAAGACTTGATGAGTATGCTGCTGAAAAATTGAACTGTGAATCTAAGGCTCATCTCATTTTACTGGAATGCTGGCAATGGCTGTGTCTTTATCACACACATGTCTGAGAAGCCACCATGGAATCATACAATAGTTTGGGCTGGAAGGGACTTTTGGGTTGGAAAGGCCAACTAGTCCGGCCCCCTGCAATGAGCAAGGACAGCTTCAGCCAGATGAGATTTCTCAAGGCCCCATCCAGCCTGACCTTGAATGTTTCCAGGGGTGGGGCATCTACTACCTCTCTGGGCAACCTGCATCACCATTTTACTACTCTCTTAGTTAAAAACCATTTCCCCTTGTCCTATCAAAACAGGCCCTGCTAAAAATTTTGTCCCCATCTTTTTTATAAGCCCCCTTTAGGTACTGAGAGGCTGCTATAAGCCCACCCCACATCCTTCTCCAGTTATACAGCCCCAACTCTTGCAGCCTGACTTCACAGGAGCCCTCTGACGATCTGATCACCTTTGTGGCCCTTCTCTAAATTCAATCCAACAGATTCACATCCTTCCTGTGCTGGGGACCCCAGAGCTGGAGGCAGCATTCCAGGTGGGTTCTCACCAGAGCAGAGCACAATCATCTCCCTTGACCTGCTGCCCACGCTGCTTTTGATGCAGCCCAGGACACAGTTGGCTTTCTGGGCTGCAAGCGCACATTGCCAACTCATGTCCACCCTCACCCACTTGGACGCCCAAGTTCTTTTCAGCAGGGCTGCTGGCTCTCAATCTGTTCATCCCCCAGCCTGTATTGCCACTGGGGGCTGCCCCAATCCAGGTGCAGGACTCTGCACTTGGCTTTGTTAAAGCTTATGAGGTTCCCACAGGCCCACTGCTCAAGCCAGTACTGATTGCTGATGACAGGCATGTGGACTTCAAATTCCAGCTCTCAGCGGAGGCAAGTAATTTTTCAAGGTTCCACAAGATCCACATGTGGAGACACGTAGATGGTTTTTCTTCAAGCTCTGGAAGCTTAAAACACTCAGGGATTCAATAGTAATATCTCCAGGGCAGGGCAGCAAGCTGGCAAGTACCTGAGATGAGTACTCATTAGTTTATTAGTTTAGCTATGTTTTGTTGGTTGTCTTTTTTTTTTTTTTTTTAATAAGTTTGACAAAATGGTGAGTTTTTTTCTTTCAGCCTTCAGCATGGAACATCTCAGCTCCAGTATTTATGATAGAAATACTTCAGCTGATTCATGAGTGGCAGTATCTTGTCATTGCTGATGCACTCATAAAACTAAAGAAGTCTCAACAAGGCACTCAGTGAATCAAGCAAGCTTCCTTCACATGCCTGTCACTGGAATTGTGTTTGCCAGCTTGTCCTCCAGAGAGACAAATTATTATACCACTGACTGAGAGCCTTTAGAGCATTTTAGAGTCCTACTGTGGACTCTGTTTCCAATGACATACCTGTTTCTGAGCTTTGGGATCACTGTGCAAGGTTAGCAAGCTTACTAAGCGTTCTCAAATAGAGAAGAGAGGTTGCAATGTGAAATCAAATGTGAACGGCCTGGAAACTGCTTCACATCTGATCGAAAATGGATAAAAATTGGAAACAATAAGCTACAGTTGTATTTCCTTTCACAGGAATTGCTAAATAGTTGTGTTTGCACGGAACAGCAGTGGCATCTAGTGGCAATATCTAGATCACTACGAATGGGTATGAACACAGAAATCCGTGGTGTGGACTGAGAGAGTGTTCACATCACTGACCTGCTGGTGTTCATGGCTGCAAACCTGGTCTAACCTCAAACACCAATATTGCATCTTTGTGGCTAGATATTGTAGCACTTTCACAGAAGATGCTATCATGTCTTGTAAACTATTGCAGTAAAATCCCTCCCCAGCTCTGTTTGTCACACCATCCTGAAGGTCCAGCAGCAGTGAGACAACTTGCATCTCACACATGCCAGAAGAGTCTCTTGGGCATGAGTGGAGACTTTCCAGTTTTTATGAAACTGTCTAGTGGGGATAGAGAATGTATCAAGCAATAGCAAATCATCTGGTACTCTGCCAAGCAGGCAAGAGTCCTGCTCCCTCTGGAGAAGCCTCTTCACCAAGAACACTGGGGGCCAGACAGTGAGCAGTATTATTGCAGCTGGGTGAAAAGTTTACTAGTCCAGGGGAAACAGTATAAAAATTATCCTATACAGTAATCAGGACTTCAAAAGTGCATGATGTATGATTAACGTGACTGACTGGCAGTGTGAGAACAAGCTTACAATGATCAGGTTTACAACGGTATTTTGGTGCAGACAAAACAGAGAAATAGACCCACATATATTTTTAAACAGAAAACCAAAACAACAACACCACCACCACCAAAACCAAACAAACAACTCCCCAAAAAATAAATTTAATAAAAAGATTTCATTAGGAAAGTAAGGGAAGCTGAAATTATAAGCCCCAGTTGTGAAAAAATTCTACAAGTTCTGACACCACTTTTGTTGCCTGGAACTACAAGTTCACACCTTGTAAGGCTCTGCTCAGCTCTCCTTTCCCTGAGCACCTGATTGCTGCCAAGCTGTAAATCTCTGGCCTTTCAAAGTCTTAACATTGGACTTCTATGCCTATGCTAGGTGGTTGCCAGAGACCTTAACTACTTTTTCTAAGAATAAAGTTTCTTCCTTCTTGCTGGCCAAACCCCTTCCTTCCACTAGTGTCCTTGTGGTATGTCTGTACTGACTGGCACCTGCCCTTCACTCTGGGTCAATGTTTGTACCCATGCGTCATTTGGAGATGCCCGTGGAGCTGTAAGGAAGGGTAAGCAAGGTGGAAGAGCCATCGCAGGCAGTGAGTGCAAGAGCAGAGCAACACCACTGTGTGTGTCTGAACAGGGCTAAAAAACCAGTCAGGAAGCACTGCCTGTGAGTCCTTCAGCAGTGCACAGGCTGTGTGAAGCATTGGATCTGTGCTTTCAGCCACATCTGACCCTCTGAGGGCCTGTGAGGCTTTCTGGCCTGTTCCTACCTCCTGTCCCTTCGGAGGATCCCTCCAGCCCAGTCCCATAGTATCTCCCCAGTAACAGAAGGGCAGTCAGCCTGGAAGGGAGGAATAACTATGAGGCTGGAAGTGCAAGCAGCAGAGGCAAACGGGCACAGAGCAGGAACCACCACAACAGCTGCTGCTTCAGGCTCACGTTTTCTGGTGTTTATTATTCTTTTCATTATTGGCCATATCTCTGTTATTATTATTCTTTTCATGTGAAGGAAGAAATTTTGCTGCTGAACCTCTGTGGTCCCTGCTGTGCATGCAGAGGCTGGAAGTGCAAGCAGGCTAGTTTGCTGTGGATAAGCTGCTGGCCCAGCCATCCACCTCATCTCTGTGTGATGTGCTCAACCCAGGCCAAATCGGATGACTGCCCCAAGAGCAGGCTGTTTCTGAATGTATTCCTACAGGACTCCTTTCTTAGGCATTCCAACCATTACTGGTTAGAGAAAAGACGCTGGGCTAAGACAAGCAGCAGGGCTATCCTTATCTTCCTGAAAACTCTCATCAGAAGCACAAGCAATGAATGCAAGAAAGGTTTGGGGGTTCATAAAGGGCACAAGCAAGAGGAATAGTTACAAAACTATTGAGTGCTATGATGCAGAAAGCACCTGTCTTTCCTGACCCAGGAAATACTTTTTTGAAGTATTCAAAAAATGAGGCATTGCTCAAAGAATTTCCCCATGTTACAATTATAAAAACATCAGAAAATCAACAAATTATAATGAAACACCATACACACCCTTGAGACAAGAAACAATGTACCACGTAGCAGCCCTTTCTACCAGACATCAGGGTTGCTGCTGGGACACCAGACACAGAGAATTACATCCCAGCCCTACTGGGGTTCAGCAATGCACATACAGACCAGATCCCCCGCAAACTGGTGCAAGCCATGCTCTGAGCACACACAGGCTTGCAGAGCCTTTGGGCTGAGCTAGCAAGTCAGCTCTGCACTGCAGAGCTGCAGTAGCTCGCTGAGCTTTGCCTGGGGTTGCACAGCCACATCCATCCAGCAGCGGCCTGGCACACCTGACAGTCAGCAACACTTACTAGTCTAGTTTTGGGGCAGTGTCATCACAACCACACCCTACCCATAAAGCTGGCTCAGGCCAAGAGAAGTCAGATTTGCCAGCAGTGACTGCACATTTTACCCCGGGTGGTATTTGAGCATTCACTGCCTTTTCGATGGTTCACTGTGTCAAGCAAGCCACAGCAAACCTCATCAGAGAGCTGTCCACTGGCATCTCCCTCCTGCCAGGGTAGGCTGGGAGCACCACTGGGCTACTGAGGGAGTGGACATCATCACAGGGTGTGGCACATTGCTGTCATCAGGCAAGTCCATGACCACTTCGAACACAGGAAGGATAAGCAGGGAGCAGCACATCATGGGTCTGATTTTTTGATTTGTTGTTTACAAATAAACAAACTAAAAAGCAGCACAAGCACTCAGTTTGCTTTCCCTCAAAACTTTTTGTACTTTTTGCCTGGATAGGTTGCTCCTTCCCTCCTCCCAAAGTCCCCATCCACATATATCATCTCACATGCCACCACCACACCTGTCCACTTATTTGTGGTAAGCCAGTGTAGTTTGATAAGGTTTTATCAGAAAACTTTGTGGTTCTTTTTAAATCTGTAGTGAGCCAGTAAATGCTGTGTGCTGCTTGTAGGATGAAGCACAGTTGAAGCAGCATCCTGGAGGCTGGGGAAGGTTGTGTCTGGGCATGGTCTGACACTGCAAACCACTTCTATGTCCTAAATTATGTTAAATACCTTGTATCAGCCAGTCAGTTTGTGCAAACCCTGAAGGAAGGCTCTTCAGTGGGGAAGGATGGCAGAAGACACCCTTCACGTGTGCACTTTCCTGCAGTGTGTTGGATCCATCCCTCCCACACATTACCCCCCTCAGAGGAGTACACCTTCCTAAGGACACTATTAACAACACAGAGGTGTTCAGAGGTGTCCAAGCAGCTTCTGGTTGCCTGAGAAACCACCCACCTGGCCAGTGTGCTGGCTGATGACACATGGGCTGAGAGTGCTAGTCTGGCATGACTGAGCATCTCACATCACTTGCAGGGCTTCACAACAACTCCCTGCCTTGAATGACTCTTCCACCAATAAAAGTGGGTAAAATTGGAGCAAAGAATTGACAGGGGCAGGGATGCATTAGGATGAATTTCTATCTCTTCATGCTTCAGTAGAGCTGGTGTCAGCTGATATTGGTTCCCAGCCTCTCAGCCAGATGCAACTGCTGCCCATGGATGGGCATGAGTTACTCATTGCAAAGAATGTCAGGGAAAACTACAGGATGGTGAAGCCCCTCACCTTATTTCTGTATTAACAATTTCACATCATTTAAAATACATGCTGTGGAGGTTTGAAACAGTTTTTTAAGTATTGAAATTTGAACATGAACATCTACCTGGATTGGAAATATCACTATAAAGGGCTGCATTTTATTTTTGCTTGAAATAATGTGGGTTTTTTTGCTTTTCTAGCAACCATTCAGGGTTTTTTTAATGGATTTTGGTGGGATTTTTGTTAAGTACACAAAATCGAATTTTTGCTATAGCTGCAGTTGAGGATGTAATCAACTGTTTGCTGACAGCAACTCAGAACAACTGATATCTACCATTTTTACCACTGAAGTGCAGACAATTTCAAATAACCTCAGAATAGCCTTGGACCTGTTTCCACTTGCAGGACTCAAAAGTGTTCTCAAAACAGAATCAAATGCCCCTTCCTTGAGAGCTTCCATGTGATGATGGTGAAACACATTCTCAGAAGGTCAATCTGATTCTAACACTTTCTCAAAAAAAAAAAGGCAGTCATATGGAAGAGAGTATTAGCAAGTATTAGCATAAGGAGGCCTCAAGGAGAACAAAATGTTGATGGAGGAGTCTCCACCAACATGCTTCCCAACATGCTGCAATGCCGCTCTTCCAAGCACAGCTTCATCACCAGACTTCATTTGCTGAAGGGATTCTTGGGGGAAAAATAAGGGAAACTTCTCTGGAGTTCCCTAGACCTCATCTTAATGTTCCATATCAGTGCTAAGTGATGAAGTTGCCTTTGTTTTATGTTCAATAGGCAGATTTCAGAGGGAGAGTGAACATTCTTTGAGGTAAAGAAATGTATCTCTGAGGTAGCTAAAATGAAATTCTATTTTCCCATCGAGCAGTATTTAAAGAAAATGTCCTGCAGCAAGCATCATCAAACTAATGCACTGAGCTGCTGTGGCTCCTTTGCCTCAAAGCTAACATTCCAAGTACAGGACCCTGCGTGCACACTCATCAATTATTGAATAGTTCTGAATTGCCAGAATGTGTTCTGTTGGCTTTCTTTCCCCAGACCTATATCCATGCAAAACTTGATTTTCCACTGCTTAATCACTTCTTAACACGTTGAAAATTCATGCACACATTTGCAACATTTTAGCAGTTTTTGCAGATTGACAGTCTTTTTATTTTCACTGGTTCAGCATACAGCTGCATGATACACTGAAGCTAAGAAAAACTGGGGAGGATGATTCACAGTAAAATTTTTGAGAAGTCCATTTCTTCTAAATCAATGCAGAAACAATTCACGTACAGTCCATGATCAGGGACTAAATTCTACATTATTTTAAATTTACTTAGCACTATAAGTAATTATTAGTGACAATACTACTATAACCTGGAAATAAGGCAGGGGCAAGATCTGATCTACATGTGTTTTATATTTATAGTGTTCATTCTTGAATATTATTTTGTATGCATACACTTGCATAAAACAGCAAAATAAAACTGTCCCCACAACAATGAACAGGGTATATTGTACAGCTTATAAGTTATGGTATACAGTAAAATTGATATCACATCCTATAGGTTATGGGATACATTAATAAATAGACAATAATAAATTAATTTTAAAATTTAACAAAGAATTTTAAAAAGGAAGAAAGATATTACATACAGTGGGGTTGATTCATCATTACAGCTTTTACTCCAGTTTCAAATTATGGCCCTTCCATGCCACAGAAAACTTGGAAATAAGGTAACGAATCACAGTCAGTACGCACAATCTAGCAGAGCTACAACGTTTTAAGAGCAACCTGAATTTCTTGGAATTTGAGTGCTTGATTTTGCAACCCTGAAGTTGATTTATCCACATTTAGTTTCTCTGCCTGCCTCTGTAATATACACACATACACAAACACACACATATATGTATATATATACATATATAGTACTTGTCTTATGATATTCACCAGCTTTGCACTTTTTGATTTGGAACTAAATACTCAGTTTATCACTTTGCCATTTTTCTTTCACACTAAAAAGGAACCAAGCCATGGAAGCCCATGGGTCCATGCCATTAACATAGTGGCTGATGTGTTGGCTTCTAATGGGAAGCGGCACTCTAAGTATCTAATCACTCTATTTAAAGAATTTAAAACCCTAAACTACTTTGGAACATTCATATATTTTACCTACTGCTAAGCTGGCAATTATTATTTAACTACAACTCTAATCTGGATAATAGCTTTTAAATCCAATGAAGCAAAGATGTGCCATAATAATAATAATAATCATACAACTACACATATAGTTGTACCTAATTCCTAATTTTACAGTGCTACAGCTCTCCAGCAGTAAGTAACAGAAATGTATGTATGCACACATGTAACAGAAAAGGAGCAAACCAGTATTGTGGAGGGACTTATGTCTGCTATTCTCATGCTCACTGACTACATTTATATTAAAAACAGTATCAGCAGAGAATTGCTGTGGGAAGAGAAGCACAAAATAAATGCTGCTCAAGAACATCTGAAGCCAGATGTCATGAAGTGATACTTTTGACTGCTAGGGCTGCTTGTGCTTCTGTTAGGTCATGGCTTCTTTGGCTCTCATGGAGCGTGAGGATGAGGTCTAATGGGGAAGCTGCGCAACAGCCCAAAAACTGTTATACCTGTCCTGCTGCACTGGGCAATTTGTCCCTTGAGCTCAGGAAGACAGGAGGCAGCCATGGGGGACTGAGGGGCTAAAGGCAGCTGGTGCTTTAATGTCCAAGTTTAAAGAAACAGCATGCTTTGCACTGCAAATTAATGTTTATTTTACACAGGAGTGTCAGAATTGACAATAGGGTGCCAGAGCACATTTTCACTAATCCATCCCATAACAACACAGGAACACAATTTTCAAAGACACCTATTTTGCATCTGGTAACCACTTTTGTCCCCATTACTTAAAGATTAGAAACCCTCTGGGATACACATACACATGCACACATAAAAAAAAGATAATACAATTTTTTTGTATTTTTTGTATTCATCGTTTCCTAGTCCCACTGTTGCCACTGGCAGCCTTACTGAAACTTTTGCTCATTTGTGGGAAGTGTACAGTTGGTGTTCTTTCAGTGGGGCCATACAGTCCTAAATTCCTGGCTGTAGCTGACTTTCGAAGAGGCTTGACACTGGGAAAAGGATTGAAGATCTGTGGCTTTGGGTTCCCAGGTTGGGGCAATTTAGCCAGGTTTCCACTGTCTCTGGATGAAGTAGAGGACTCTGATAAATGTGGCTGGCTGGACTGATGGGGTGTTGACTCAGCATCGGTTTTGCTATCTGAGGTGAGTTCGAGTGCTTCCAGTTTTAGCTGAATCACTGCCATGTTTGTACTGCTGTCCACAGAGAGTGGCTCAGACGACTGCTGACCAGCTTTCTGAGTAGTCCTCTCATCCAAACCACCTCCTTCTCTTTCTCCAAAGTCAGAATGTTTGGAAGTCTCCTCCTTTGCACCAGGACTACTTGTTTTACAGCTCTCACTCTGCTCATCTATCAGTCCTACAGTATCCCCGTAGCCCAGCTGGCCTTTGGCCCTAGCAATATTCTTCCGATGAACTCGTATGTGAGTGCGCCATGGAGAGTTGAGTTTTGTTTTAAGATCTTCTTGGGGAGTGGGAGACATCTTTCCTGTAGCATGACTTGGGATGTGAATAACAGCATTTTTGAGAGACCTGTTATTCGATTTCATCTTCTTTCCTAAAAGGAGGTGGTTTATCACCGGGGAATGGTTTACCTGAGAAGGGAGGAGGCTGGTAACCGGCCCCTTGTCTGAAAGAAAGCATTTAAAAGAAGCACAGTATTGTTAAAAAACAAAACAAATTAATATTCTAAGGATTCACCACCAAATCTGATGCACTTCTTGAGGTATAGCAACGGTTTGTAGGACTAAGTGCTTAGTACTTAATCTAAGGAAAGTACTTAGTACTTTTTTACTTAATATTTAGAAAACAAACCCAAACTTAAAGATGTGCCATAAATTTCACTAATGTCTTGGCGTTGAACACAAAGCTGTACCTTCTATGATAAGGATTTTCTGTCCTCCCTCCCTGCTTTGCACCATGCGTAAGTCCTGAGCCAGAAAGACCATGAAAATAAATCATTAAAAAAACACCTTCTTGATTTTTGGAATTGCACTTCCAACTGTGAGAGGCAATTCAGTCTCCATACAAGGTCAATAAAATAATCCTCTCCACGAGGCTTGTGTGACTGGAGAATGAATCGAAGTACTTTTAATGGATAAATCGCATCTTATTAAACCAGAGGAGTAGACTCAGAATTAGAAATTAGATGAACGTTTGATTACACTACAAGCCCAGCTCTGCATAATGATTAGTAAGATTAGAAAGGTTTGTGTTTGGAGGGTAAGGGTTGGCAGTCCTTGGGAATCAACATTTTACTGTTTGCACTGTTTCTGTTGGCTCCAGCCTTTGTTCAAAGCAAACACTTCACTATTTTTTTTTAAATATTCCTTACAAATCATGTTAATGAAAAATTGTAGCTCCATGTACTCCAATGCTTCTGCTAGCACAGTTTAGACAATCTAGAATAGAAATAAAAATTCTCCACAGTGACCTATTTGCACGGTTGAATGCTGACTTAGAAAGATGACACCCAAGTGTGGTAGAATGAGTGGGGTGGGCTGTGTTCAGCTTGCAGGTCCACTACAACCATCAGCTGTGCTGTTCATGCCATGCCCTGCACTGCTGAGTCTGCCAATAAAGGAAATAGACTCCATAACCTGGATTGCTAAATCCAGGCTGACGTCCAGGACAACCCTCAGAACAGTATCATTATGGCCAGGTAAACTGCCAGCTGTAATGGAACATCTAAGCCTGTTCCTTCAGCTGTATAATTTGCCACACCCAGATCAATTCAGAGGAGTTCAGATAATACAGCCAGGAATCCACCTGCCACATGGTCTGAAGCATTCTCATCTCCCCATTTACTTTTTTCAGTGCTTCAGTATGTCAATTCCAAGAGTGCCAAAGATTTAAAGTTTTTAATCAGAGAGATCAACACAATGCACCCAGATAGTAAAGACACTTTTAAATACCATTGTTCAGTTGGTCCCTGGGACCTAAAAAAATCCCAGGGTCATCATCTTCAGATCCTGACAAAAGAAGAAAAAACATCACCTTCTCATTTTCTGTCTGTATGAAGTCATACCCACTTTACTACTAATGTGTTATTTATTCCATCAGTCTTTCTTGTTTTGTCTATTTGGTTAAATGTAAAAAACCATCATTTGCCTTGTCTCCACTGATGAAGTAACCTTACAATTAGTCAGTAAATGAAGCATGTGTTGATTATGTTACCTGCTCTGATATACACATGGTGAACCTGCTGTTGCTGCTTCTTCTTTATCCTGGAATATTGCTTTTTCAGTGCATTAATATCAGTGGTCATACGCTCCATCATCATGCTGTTAAAAGCAGCATGATAGTCGCTTCGGCAAGAGTCTATTGCTCCTGGACTTAACTCTGCAATGTTACTGGAACCAAGACTTTGTTCTTCATTCTGATCTGCACAAGGTGGGAATAAAGTGGAGGTGAGGAGTAAATTGGCATTGTCAAGGAGTTCTGCAGATTATTTACAGGGGAATTCTGTATCTGATTCCTATCATCTTATTTAACTGTATTCTTAAATTAAAAATTTATTATAATATGTATATGTAAATGAGCAGTGCTATTTACAATAAGTAGTATTACTACTGGTTAAGAATAGGAAGGGTTTGAGGAGAGGTTAAAGAGTACAAAAGTCAATTAACATGGTGATGCCAAATTATAAGCACAGTTCTTCAAATATTCAGAAGTACATCAAACCATCACTGAAGTAATTCAGTAACTGATTATTAAAGACACTCAGCTGGTCAAAGCAGAGGCCAACAATGCAAGTTATAAAATACCTTACAGTCAAGCAGGTATGAACTTAAACAACCGACCTAGTGATACCAACAAGAAGCATCAAGAAACAGTTACAACACCACAGCAGGAAAGCTGCTAGTAGCAACAAAAGGGATAGGTGCAGAGCAGCTGAGGGTCAGACAACTTCAGAGCATCTCTGATCAACAGTTCCAGAGCAGCAGCAGCAGGGCAATTTATTTTCAAAGCTGTTTCTGGTGCACCACCAACCTGGCACTCCAGGGTCAGGGGATAATTCTTTTCAAGGGATTTGTCTTAAGCTTAGTTTGCAACAGCAGTTTGATGTTCTGACTAAGTGCTAGCTTGAAGCAGCGGGTAGACTCTTACAGTTCCTCAGGAAGGGAAAAACAAAACACCACAGCAATCAAGAGGAAAATTGCAGCTTATAGGTCTCAGCAAAACGAAGACACAAGAACGATGAAGTGTAATCAGATAACAGCAACTGCTACATCAGTCTGGGTTTTTTTGGTGGTAAGGTGGCGGTGAGTTGAGGATAAGTAACAACGGCCTCCCTCAGGATATTGTGAAATCACTGTTAATCCAGTACAATTTCAGAAAGGTTGCTACAAGTTAACAAGTCATCTTTGCTTTTCTTGTATGGATCAGAACTTTGTTCTCCTTGTAGAGCTTGCAAAGGTATACATACAATTCTGTCAAGAAGCTTTATTTCAATGTGGAGGGATTGGAAAAGTAGGGGCATTTTGTCAGAACATCCTAAATCATACCAATTTTTTTTAATGTGAATATATCCAACAACAAAAACAATCTAAAGGTTGGACAACAGGGTAATGAAATGACCTGCAGAATTCACTCACTGGGAATACTAATACTGAGGTTCCAGTATTAGCCATGCATATATGAATAAAGGTCAAGATCGTTTATTATATGTACACTCTTCAGAAAATGCTGACTACTTGACTGCTGTCTTGGAAATACGCATTAGGGTGGACTGTTTTCCATGCATGTGCTTTGGTTTTCTGTGGGTGGGCAACATTACAGGGTTGTTTTGTTAACCATTACTGTAGCCAAATCCTTAATTCACACTGCCATTTACTGTATACCTACAGCCTTCCAACTGGACTTTGGAGAAATCTTCAATGACTGCAGAGCATGCCATTTGGTACCTGCTGTAACCTCTATGTGCATATAAAGCACATTCTTCATAGCAGCTTTCACAGAAGAAGGTAGAGACATGTAGGTTTAACCACATTTTCCAAAATTAACAAAATCACTTTTACCTTTCATCTGTTTTTGGTATTTTTGGAGCTCTGGTGCCAAAAACCCACTTAATGGTCCAAGACAGCCAATTGCATTTGCAATTGAGTCTTCATCATCTAAGTCATTCTCTTCATCACTGTCTCTGGTTCTGCCTAACCTTCTGTCAAATGAGAACATAAGAGAAGTTAAGAAAGAGACATTCTTAAATATGAACATTACCAAATATCTTTATCTTCTTTAAGAGCATAAAAGGGAGGGTGCCATCTGCCTTTTCAATTCTACATAAACACTAACCCTATATGACATAAGCAGTGTATTTCAAACTTACCCTGAAAATGAAGTTGATTTTACTGCTGCAGGAAAAGGAGTAATGTTGTACGTGTATTTCTCCCTTAATTCTGCCAGTTGTGGGAAGGGAAACTGAGCCATGGTATAAACAGTCTGGGGGGTGAAAAAAGCAGCTTTTAAAATTGTTGATTTAACGAGCAGTCCCACAAAAGATTTCTCCATGGAAAGACTTTCAGTCTTGCAGGATTAAAGGATGCACATTCTTGCACATTCATGTGCTTAAGAAAATGGTCTAGTTTTATGATTCAGTCAGTACTTCCTGTAAGGCTCACCCACTAGAAAAAACCCAGAGCATGAACTGAAGTTTTGCCACTCCATTAAACTACAATGCTACTGTGAAAGAAAAATATTCTCTAGGGCCTGAACAGTGATAGACTGTCAGTCTAACAGACAAAGTTAATTTATGATCTGGAGAAAGACCTACCTCCGACCCAACATTTCTGCCTGTTCGTTTGATCTCCACCATACTTTCCTAACTGTTTTTTTTTCTTCTGTAAGTCTCAAATCTCTCCCTTCATAGAGAAGGAGGTTTGTCTGGAATTTATTTCTGCTCTTAATGTCAACAGCCTTTTCAGGTAACCTTTTCAGAGGACAGCTACCCCCTAAGTGAAACTGTTGACTCTGAGTCCTCCACTTACTCCTTGTACCTATAGTTTTAGATTATGTTTTAGCTTTTGCTTGACTCCAATCAGTGTCTCTTCCAGACCCTCTACAATTTCTTTCATTTAGCATAAACATTTTTCGCTTAATTATTTATTACCAGATTATAACTATAGGCCCTGCTTGCCACCTGACTAAGAGATCCACAAAACAAATTTTATGTTGATGCAAGTTCCACTGGAAATTAAAAAAAATATTGTCAATCAATACCTGTGATATCCTCCCAGCAATACTTTAGTGTCAAAGTATTCTGCTTCTAGTTTGTACACAGCCTTGGAAGCCATTTGGTTAATTCTGGTGAAAACTGTGTCAGAGGGAATTGGCCTACACACACAAAGTATGACGCAGCCAAGCTTAGTATCTTATTTATGGTGATAGGGGACAGATTCCGGGAACAAGAAAAGAGACAAGGAAAAAACCCTCTATTTTCACCTTGAATCATTTTACAATTCTTTGCCTTACTCTAAAAATGCAAAGGCATCTACACCCTCAGCAGAACACCATACAATAGTCTGTGGCTTCCAAAACAGAGTAAGCTGTTTTGCAGACAGCTCAAACACACTCATCTAAAGGGATGACCAACACTGGTTTACAGCTCTTCTCTCTTTTAACTTTCATGAAAAAAACAAAACAGAAAGCAAATGCAAAAACAAGCCCAAAAGATAAACAAAAAGTGCTATTCAAGTGGAAAGTTAAGAGTGAATACCATCAGATCAGGGTAACTGTCTAGGGAGATAGTCTAAAATGCTATAGTACCATAGAGGGATTAATTCCTGTTCCCCTCCATCCTAGTAAATACACAGGGATGCTTCTCTTTCTCCTGTTGGTTTCTCATCTCCTTTACACTTCAGTGTTTCTGGGTGTACAACCTAAGTTAGTTTAGCTGCTTATAAAAATGCTTGTTTTCTGAGAAGACATAAAAGCACAAACTCAATCTAGCACAGGCTGTTTAGAATATCTGCAGACACCTGGTGCACAGCCTTCTGTTTCCATTACTAACAGGAAAATAAAATTACATTACTGAACAGTGTATTTAACTTCTACTCTTGAATACTCAGTCTAGAATCTGATGTATGGGACTCACCTTTTATTTACCCAAACTGTTCAATCTGAAAAAGGAAGAAGCTGCAGGCTTGCTTCCTCCTCCAGTCCCTCCACACTTTACTCAGTAAAACATTTTAATAACCCTTGCAATACAAGGGCCAAATCTGCAAAAGCTTTAAGCCCTCAATCCAAGGTACATGTACTGCCTGCACAGGAGGGATAAACTTACAGCAACTATATATGCTGGTGGAGAGAATGAGGACAAGAGTCCTCTGACCTGCTTTATCCATCTGCTCTGTCAACACTTCCCTTGAAGGATCAGTTATCCCTCCCTCCTCTAACTCCCAAAGGAAACAAGCACAGTTTGTTTCCTAGTGGTTGAGAAGTGCCTGTTACTCTTCACTGGCTTAAGTGAGACTGAACAAGTAGTTCAGATGCAAGTGTAAGTATTACGCAAGTCTGAAGAAAGGTGAGATGACTGCCACCAGCAAGGTTTCCTGAAACATGCAGGGAAGGCAGAGTGGGATATTAGTCCTTTCCTGCAGTAGGCTACTAATCCTTAAGCCACCTTGTAAAAAGTATTAGACATAAATTAATAATTCTGATTTTTATTAGGGGGAAAAAAAAACCTTCAAAACAAAGCAGTCCAAACATTCATCTCTGTCTGATTCCTCTGAAAAAGTTTAAAGAAATTTAAAAAGCAGTGTGTTCAAGCAGCCTGGGTCTTTTCATTAATGCAATTGGTCATATTTCTTAATTTTCTTCTCTAACCAGACAAATATGTGGTAGCATTCATCTACCCTGATGGTAAACCCTTGTAATGCCTATTTCTCTCCATTTATGGTAAAGAGGTCCTAGAATGAAGACCACAGAGATGGTTACGCTGCCAGTGTCTGCCTTCAACTTGAAGAATGCTATCGAACTATATTGTGGTTTACTCAACTAAGGGCACACACATAAACCAGACACACTTCTTCTCTATGGACAAAACTTCAACCTGCCACACTCTCCATATCAGTGGCAATGCCTTCCTACTTTAGCATTCCTGTCAGTGTCACAAAATACACACATACACTGTGAATACACACATACTTTGCATCAAGTAGTCATATTTTGCTGCAGCACAAAAAGACTCAATTTAGTATACTTGTAATTGCAACAATTAAAAACCAAAACTGATCCTTCCATCCCAACAACAGCTAGCTATGCCTTATTTTCTATTACACACAACTGCAAAGAAAGAAACCCACACTGAGTCATTAAAGTCCACTTTTCCCAAGATTATTCTTTATCACAAATAACACATCTTGATTTTGTACCACACTGGAGACCAGGAACTGAAACACAATGAATATGAGACAGCTTCAGCTTGCACTGCTCTCCTCACACATCCTCAATATGATGAGGATGAGAGGAACCTGAACACTCTTTCTAAAAAGCATGTGAGTACCTCTGACCAGCTGCATTTCCATTTTTGAAGCAAAACAAAGCCACAGCGCTCACCTCTCCCATTCCTAGTGCTCTCATCATACAATAAAAGAACAATAACAAAAATAATAAATCTGAAAATAATCCTTTACACTTCGGGGCAGTACTTCACCAGACTAGAAAAGTATATTATCCCAGACAGTAAGTTTTGCTTTTAATAATGGGTAACAGAAGTCACCTGCTAACTACTGTTATTAAATTCATGCAATTTCATAGGCTGACTTTTTTCCTTCCCCTAAGGCCGGTACAAAATTTCAGGTGAATTATGTGTTCTGTATTTGCACTCATTTAATCACTATGCTCTAACTCATCAAAAGAAAAGTTCTAGAAGTATAGCAAGAAGTCTTTACAAATATCTAAGTAAATAACACCTTAAGGATATCACAAGTGTAAGCAGGAATAAATAAATTGTATCTGCGATATTAAAGACCCTTTATTTTTCCATAACAATGTGGATCTTCGTTCTCATACAATGACTACTCTATGAAAACCCAGAGACTGTAATTATCTACGTCTTTGTTTATAGTTCACTAATGACTGTTCGTGGCCTTTTTTAAATCATGAAGGATTTTTTAATTCCCTTTTCACTGCGTAGACTCTTGCTTCCCACAGTGTCCGCAGACTTAAAAGCACACAGTGTAATAAACAACTGACCAAAACATCAAAATAAGACAAAAGAACACCCTAAAAATGATGACTACTACAAGATTCTATATCTCACTTGTGTAAATCAAATTTTATTGTACTTTATTGGATTTTTATAATTGGGCATTATAGCACAACAAACTTTCAGCTGTCAACACAGAAACAATTTTTATCAAATGAAGTGGGTTTTTATATTTAATGCATAAAATAAGAGCTTTAACTGCAGGTCATTTATTTGTTTCATTAACCTGCCAGCTCAACCCACTTATCCGAAATTTTTATTCTCAGGAGAGTTTAGGTTTCTGCAGTATCTGAACAAAAATGTAATTTGTTAGGAATCAACATCTGAAGGATGACAAAAACCCCACAAACTATAATTATATCACAATTACTCACCTGCATAAGTTCATTGCTGTCAATCAGACTGTCTTCGAGCATCTCCTGCGTCAGCTTGCCCATGGTACTGTAAAACTCATCTGCAGTTTCGCAACACTCTATTTGCCTACATCAGAATACATGTTGGTTTTTATTTTACTTTTACACATGATGACAATGCAACCAAATCTGCTTTTTTTTGTCATCATAAAATACACATTTCCATTAGTCAGCCTAACTTTCAAGTTTATTTGCAATCCTGCTTAGACTTCCAAATAATAAAACTGCGCACATGACATTGGAAAAGCTGGTGCAGTAAAAGGATGTACTGAGTACAGCTTACTGTCTTGATTGCTCATGGTAAGGGATTCATATGTGTCCAGACAGGCTATTCTCTCTGCCCCTTTCACTTCTACAACACAAAAATCAGTAAATCCTGCCTCCTATTAGCACAAAGGCGTTCTCTCATCAGCTCAAAAAGGGACCATAAGGATTTCTTGACTGCCTCATCACCCATTCTTCACCATGCACCAGAATGGCTGAATTCACTGGTTGAACTGTCTTTTTGTCAAACAGGAACATATTCTCTGGCCAGAAACCATTCCTGTGGAATAAATGAAGTATAGGTGCGTATATATATATATATATGACATTGTGTTCAAAAAGAACTAAGAAAAGAACTAAGCTAATGCAAAATGAAGGAAAATTCTCTCATCATATTTGCAAATGCTATTTCTAAATTAAAGATGTCAAATTTTTTGTTTTGCCTTTTTGTTTGTTTGCTTTGATAGTGTGTTTTTATTTGTCTTGGTTTTTTTTTGGGGGGGAGAGGGGGTTCAATTGGTTGGGGGTTTTTCCCCAAAGTTTCCTTCAAATCTCTAAAAACACAGAAGCACCCACAGTGTCTGCTAGAGGAAGAGAAATACGAGTAATATGCTTTCATGAGTTGGTGTTCTACATATATTAAGGGTCAGCCTCTAAAAGTATCTCCTGTGAAGAGAAAAATTTGTTTTACTTCTATTCCAAAGAAGTGCATTGATGGCTACATACTGTAGCCACTCCTCTAAAATACAGGTGCTGGAATGATGACAAAAATACACTGCCATTTTTCTTGAGCATTAGAAGATGAAGCTTCCTTGATCTTCAGCCTCTGCACAGAACAACCATTGAACTGTGAAACTCCTACTGAAATCTTAACATAGTTTAGTAAAAATAATGATTATGTAGGTAAATTAAAAAAAAAAAAAATTAGTATGGTATGTAGCCACTTATCACAAACTTACTGCTTACCTTCCCTGATACCTTCTGTCTCTCATGACCTCCACACACTGTACCTATTCCACTGCATCTATTTTTAACCTTCCTGTTCTTTCAGCCTCCCTCAAAACAGAAGTACAATTGAGGCACCAACATTTTTAAAATGCACTTCTCACCACATTTTCATTTCTAGAACGACAGTCTTGAAAACTACGAAGATCATGAGACAACGGTCATTATTCCAGGCCCTGCTTCTTTAAATCTCCCCTGTTCTATTTGTAACAGACAAAGAGAAACAAAAAAATCACAATCTTCTCCTGGCAAAAACACAATGCCCAATCTTTACCAGACCTTCTTCCATTCACCACAAACAACAGTTACAAAATGTGCAGTCTGATTAGCTTATTCTTTTGGACATATTCTTAGAGATTTCTTGATTATTTTTCTTTCCATCTTTTAAAACATGTTAAATTTTTCTTCAAGTTTTACAGTAAAATCTTCAAAGCAGTAACTTCCTTTTTTATCACGAGTTGTAACACTCACAGTTACAGTTTTTAAGTGCACAGAGACCCACTGCAATAAGACCTTTTATCTAAAGCACTATGTATAGCTTACATATAGCTTAATCCTCAAGCAAATGACTTGTGCAAGTTTCATTTATGAACTGATTAAAAATGCTCTCAGGAAATTAGTATTCTTCAGATTAAAAATTAAGTGTACTCAACAAAGCCTCTTACAAAGCTACTGGGTTGCAGTGCTAATTTATTCAGTAAGAAAAATGAAGCAAAACCTCCAAGAACAGAGCTGAACATAAATCCCAGTGTTTCAGTCTCAGGGAAAAAAGGAAAGTGACTGTTAAAAGGCATCACATGAAAAATTTGATACAGCTGCTAGTGCCAGCTGAAAAATGTTTCCAGCTGAACTAACATCTGCTTGACCTGCCAGAGCTCACACCTCCCACTGAAGCCAGTGACAAAACTCATTCCCCTAGGAGCACTGTAAACTCTCTGGAATGCAAATATTTGCTGTGACAACAGAGAAGTTTAGAAGAACTAACCATCTCTTGTGTTTTTGGCCATGTGGTGAGTTTCCAAGACCTTAAAGGACTATGACAGAAACTTGGCTCAAATGTGCTTAAAAGCAGGGAATTACAGGAAAATTTGTTTTCAGTCTTAAACAGAAAAGACCTGTGTCCCACTAAGTCATTCCCTTAGTAACAGTAAACGCTTTTATTGCACATAGCAAATGGGCTCAAATTCCTACGTCTCCTTAAGTGAAAACAAGAGAATTAACATCCCCAGCTTCAGGTACCCAGCTAAGTCAGCTAGTCACCCTCAAGTCTCCGTGTGTGTTTTTCCAGAGAGTATTTACCAGTTCCTTCAGAGGTGTATGTTGTGGAAAGTCCAACTAACCTTTTAGCACAGCATGAAGACATTATACACAGACAACTCAAACAACTGGAGACATTTCCCCCTGCAAAGGTTGATTATCATGCCCATTCTGGTATGATGTCAGAATCATGTGTTTTTGGGAAACCATAGAGGTCCTTTGTGCAGCTTTTTCAAAACAAAAATCATTCTCCTGAAAGATTGCATCTTGTTTAGAATTGAGAACATGCTCTTTGGGAAAATAAAAGTTACACACAGCTCATAACGAAAAGCAAAATCACATAAAAATGACCACTTACTCTCCAAGCTTTGCCCAGATAGCCAAAGCTACTCTCAGTATAATTTCTGAGCCTTCAAAGAATACTGAATCCCAGATCTTCAGAACTGTATGGTTAGGCAGACAAGTGGCAAAGAGCGTCAGAAACCACTGCATTGTGAAAACATTTGTAAGTGGGGGTTCGTAGCCTCCTGAAGTTAAAAAAACAAACAAAAAACTTGTAATACTACAATTTACTATTACTTTACAAGAAATATAATCTTCACACTCAAATCCACCAGACATTCTAGTACCTCTGTCATTACTCAAAACCTACTTAGCCTGCAGCTGTCCAAAGATAAGATGAGAAAAGCAATGGAAAAATGACATAGTCACCTTTCAATCTGCTGCTGCAAAAACTAAGCAGTAATACTGAGTTTGGACTGTAAACCCCAGAATAAGCTACCACACTTTTTCCCTTGTATCAAAAAGATTGCTTGTCTTTCCCTAAAGCCAAATGAAATAAAAACATTTATTAAAAACAAAACTAAAAACACGAAACCAACCAAACAAGAAACCCAAAACAACAACAACAAAAAACAAAACCCACCAACTCCCCCCCAAAACACTGCATTTCTTCAGCAATTGACAGTGTAATAAGTCTTTATCTACATGAAGATGACTGTCTCTGTAAAGTCTTACTTAAAATTTTAATATCCTCAGGCACTTGTTAAGTTTCAAACAAGATGTAGTATTTCAGCCTGAAAACCTGAAGTTTTACTTTCTTGTTATGCTCAAAGTACACTTTGTGCATCCCAGTATCAACTGATGCACTGAAGGCCACAACCAGAGAGGCTGGCCTGTGAAAACACTTTCAAACAGCAAATACTTCCTTGATACCCTTTCTTCGTTTTTCATAGTTTGGACATTGCCACATGGAACATAGTAGCAGATAAGTGCACCCATAGTTCCATTTTCTAAAACGGAATTCAGGGTGCACTTAGCTTCCTGACTGAAAAAGAAACCCAACCAATTAACATAAAAACCAAAACACACTTCCCAAAACATTCCCAAATAAAAGAACTGAAAGTCTGGAGGGAATGCTACACCAGGAAAAAAAAAAAAAATCACAGTGCAAAGCCAGTTTTCAGGTAGCAACCCAAGATGTACTTCTGAGTTTTGCACCTGTAGATGCTAAGCATCTAGGTGAAGAAATACTAACCTGCCCCCACTGGCTCTCCCACTGTAAATCTTCCCAGAATAGCAATAGTAGGACAGGTGTTTTGCACTAAGGCAAGAAATGACCTTTTCAACATAGCCCTTGTACTAAGCTATGTGTTAGTGTTGTCACTCCATGCATTATACAGTCTTTCCAACACAATTCTGTTTGCATCTAGTTGTGGGACCAAATTATTTCCCCTTTTTTTTTTCCCATCATGTTTCACCTTAACAATTCAAAATATATTCTAAGCAATAAGCTCATGTAAACAAACTGTACTTTTAAACCAGTGCTCAGATGAACAATAGCAAGACAGAGTTAATAGCATTTTCTGTTAAATGTACCTCCACTTTCTCTGTTAGCAGCTCTTTGCAGAATGTCTAAGTGCTGGGACAGTTCAGGAAGCTTCATTTGTAAAAGATCTCGGAAAACAGCCATATCCACAGAGAGAGCACGGAGGTTATTGACAAAGTAGCTATCAGGAAGCACCTTATCAATCAGGTAAATCATGATCTGTGGGAAAATGAAAGATCATCATGTAGGACAGAGTCAGTTATTTTCTAGGAATAACATAAAAATAAAACCAGAGAATTTGCAAGTTGTCTTCACTAAAGAATAGCTCAGAGCCAGTGACAACACATGCCTCTGGCACCTCTATTTATATGGGGAGAAAACATTATCATTTTAAGCATCTACAAGTACTCTTAAGTATCCACAAGCAATCAAGATGCAAAGGCCTCTTAAGGTTGTCCAGAATTTATGAACCATGAATGACTGAAATCAATGTCACAGTAAACTATGCCCAAATTGGCAGCATTAATCAAACCAAAGGCAACTTTTAGCACTTTGATGGTGGATGTGTTTATGAGATTCTCCACGCTGTTGGACAGTTTCAGTGTCCCTTCTCTGGTTAACTGCCACAGCTAGAAGACTGATTGTCCAAATCACCTCTTTCCCCTCCCCATAATGCAAGATACTGTTCTTTAAAAGGAGATTCTCCATATATTTTACTGTGATGTGTTACCATGTGCTTGTAAGAATATGCTTTATTTTGTTCAGGTATTTTTCAACCGTTGGAAGAATAATTTAATAAAACAACATTAACTTACAACTATGCTATTTCTGCTTTCATAACTACTTATGACATAAGCTATAAAGAAACCAACTTATAAAGGCTTTTGCCCCCTTCCCACTGAATCATATTACTTAACAGATCTCAGATATATGAACGCATAGAAAAGAACAGAAATCTCTTTTCAACACTTAGGTTCATTCTGGTTCATCAACATGTGAATTGCTTTAAGAATGCTTTTTTTAAAAAAGAAATTCATGTACCTACCAGTTTGCAATAGATATTTTCTTCATTACACATCTCTACATATTTATTTTTATTTATTCCCCACAATAATGTGCAAGAAAAATATTTCTTAAGTTTCAGTATCTATGAAACTTACATACACACTTTAAAGCTTCTAAACATCAAAGTTGCGATTTTCTTGCTTTCCGTAATTTCTGTAGGCTCACTTTGCGACAACTCCAGGGACTTCACTTAAACATGCTTACCTTAACTAGTGAAGGCTCAAGTATCACTGGCTGGGCACTCACTGAAGCTACCATGTTGGGTTCTATGTTGTTAAAGCCTCATGGTGTCAGTAGTACCTGCTGTTTCCCAGCCTCTGGAAGACGCTTCCCACAGAGCTTTTGTTTGTAATGTCCTTCCCAGAAATGGGATCTGACTGGCAAGCCCTGAGAATGCCCTTCCTCCTTTAACTCCTAGCCTCTACAATAATTCAAACGCAGTTACTCCATAGCTCCAGTCCCGAGGGCACCTTTACAGGTAACAGAACCTGTAGCTGTCACTCATCCCTTGGTTTAGGTGGCAGTGACTACAATAAAACAGTCACATGCTAACACCCAATTATTTTCTTCTCCCCCACCTTCCCCATTCCTTCCCCCTTCTTCCCTCTCTCTTCTGGGAAAATTCCAATCCCGCAAAGCCCACGCACTAAGTTTGGAGAAGAAATAACTATTTTTCATTCTTGCTTTTACCAGGTAAGACCTGTTTTGGTGCAAACAGCCTTTAGTGCTTTTTATCCCTGGGGCAGTCTGCCACCATTCCGTTGACTCCTTCCCACAAGGAGCCCAACACCAGTCACAATAAAAGACAATACAATAACATAAGAATGCACACAGTTCTTATAAAGAATTTGGACTTGATAAACCTCAGGTGATCATATTTCCTATATTACCATAATGTGTTTTTGATATAAAGTAGGTATACTATGGTATTTTCTTCCTATTACAGGCAGCTCCCTAGAATGCAGAACAAACACCAGCTGTCTGGACTCTACCACCACAGACTTCAAATTTTAGGACCTCTGAGTGAATTTAAATACTTATCATATTTAAATCATTGCCTAAGGCAAACAGCTCAGTATCTCAAGACTCATAGTTATCTTTTACTAATCTGACCCCAACTCACACACGAGTTTACTTCAGGAAATTTGCACATGACCTTGGCAAACCTTAAATCACTTCCTGGTGTAAAATAAACTGTATTTCCATTTTCTGACATTTTATAAATTTCACGAAGCTTTCTTTTAATTAGAATAAAAATGGTCTAAGAAAATAAACCACTGTATGACTAAGCCCAGAAATTAGTTTCAAGGTGATTTACTTGCCTTTTAAATATTTAGTTTTCCTAGGATTTGCTTTAAAATGTAGCAGATTTGTTAACTGCCTCACATGCCACTGCCACACAAGAGGTTGATACTGGAATTTTAAAAGTTTCAGCTACCTATGATGTCTTCAAGCATACTTGGGAGTATGGAATAAGATATCCTAAAGTGAGTAGCCATGTTGCCATTTATTTTTATTAATTATTATTTTATGAATTTTTATTATTTTATTACAGCCAAACCATCATTTGTTTCTGTTTGGGAAAAAAATTAACAATGATAACATTCAAACTGTTCATTTCAATAGGATAAAAAAGAAATTTTCAGATATAAACTGGCTAACTCCTTTGAGTCCTGCTCTTTTAGACTGTCTATAAAATTCATGCACTGGTTTATTCTGAAGTTCACTAATTAAGAGCAATCTTCAACACTGAAAAAAAAAAAATTACTCACTTTCAGAGCATCCCCTTCATTGCCCTCCATTACTTCCAGAATAAGTGCAGCTAGTATGTTAAATCCTTGACAGTAGCCAACAGATTTGTTCCACCTGGCATAAGCCAGCAAAACTCGTTTCAATACCACTCGATCTTGCTCTGCCTCCTGGCCACAGTAAGAACTGCAACCAGTTCGGTGAAGGTCCTTTAAAGAAAAAAACAAACAAGGACAGACAAGATATGTATTCCTTTGGTTCTCCTGCCTATCCCAGTTTTCCTTCCACTTCCACCCTCCCAATACCTACTCCCAAAGTTGATGACAGTGTTTCTTTTTTAATCCATGAACATTTAGCTTACTGAAGAGAAATAGTTTCAGCAAGCTCTGAATTAAACAAGTTACCTAAAAGATGTTCATACAAAGTTGTCACAGAAGATATTAACAGATCTCTGAGTTTCAAAGAGACAATTGAACAAAAAAGAGCAGCCATTTTTAATCAAAGTATAAAAGAAGTACTAGGTAACTAAGTTTTCAAAACAAAAATCAGAAATCGTGTCCTTGAGATTTAAGTGATTCATAAGAGAAAGGTAAAACACTTACTATAATGTTCAATAGTTAGTAAGTATTATCTATAAGCTTAAATTACCAAGTAGAGATGACAATTGTAATAATCAGGAACAAAAAGTATCTTGCTCCATATACTCTATTTAAGGTGACTGCAGAACACAGTCTCTCCTAAACAGAGTAATACCCTCTAAATAGGTAAACATACTAGTATTTTAAGTCACTGCAGCAATAAAAATCTCTTAAGATCTTCTCTAAAAGTGCCGTCTGCTTTAAATATTAAACATTCGCTAGCTGAGAAATATATGCAGGCAAACAAGTTTCACTCCTGTAAAATAACTGAAAAACACTCAATTGCTATATTATGAAACAAATTTTTGCGCTTATTTAGTGAGAAGGAAAAAACCCACTTATGTTTCTTTGTCTCCGTTAAACTGCAGTACCTCTTTCAAAATAAAAAATTAGAAATTGAGGAAAAAAAATGAGTAATAGCCATTTTTTTTCTCAGTTGATACTACTGAGACTAATGCAGAAGGCCCAAAGCAGCCAAAAAAAATATATTTTGGTGGGCCAAAGGGAATTAAGATGTAATCTTTGCCAAGGCAGTTGCAGAGAAGAAAATAAAACCAAATTAATATTTCAACTTTTCATTAAAAATAACCACCAACAATGACAACAAATTATCTGGCTACCTTTACTATCTGGATGCCCATAGAGTCATCATCAGGATTACTTCTGTCATTGAATGTGAAACGCATGGTTTTGTCCCAGTCAATTGCTATACTGTGTAAGTACTGATCAGCTAGGGTCAGCCAAACCTAGAAATACATGAGGAAAGTCAACAAAATCAATTATTTCTTGGATTAAAATATAAAGTTCTGATATATTTGTTAGATTAACCTCATCAGGTTCACCCAAATGTAATGTCCTTGAAATATGCAGAAGAGGGCTATACAACAATTTTTGCACCGTTAAAATAAGACCTTGGCCCCTAAATCAGAAACGAAGAAGGTCAGCATTACGTGTCCAGATCTGTGAATTGCTTGTCCATTGTCAGACACTGAAACCACAGGGGCCCTCCAAGATGGAAGCACAAGGCAAGGACCCTCTTTTACTTCTATCCTCATAACCTACAAGGAGTTTTACAAACTGCTGCTGGCTTTCCTCAAACTCAACCATGGATACATCTCCTGAAAATTCCACAAAAGAAATCTAAAGGTGCTGGTGCTTCTCTTTACCAGAAATCTCTTCTGATCAACTTTGTAGAAGAAATAGTATCTGGTATTAACCATTTGGGATTGATCTAAAGGCATCACTTGGATCACAGTAACTTACTCTTACAAGAGGGCTTCCTAAACTGTTGGTGCTACAGGGAGTTCTGAAACAAACAATTTGACTATTTTTAAAGCCTAATAATTACCAGAATTAGATTTATGCATGTGTACCTATGACAAAGGCTGGACCTTTATTAAAGATTTGAAAAACTCCTGAAACATAAAAGACACATGACACATCATACAATGACAACAAGAGTAACAATAAAGCATCTTTCTCCAGGAAACTGAAAGATATCATGAAAGCAAATCAGTCAAGTTTTATATCAGCCATTAATTCACTCAAGTGAGAAGAGCAATTTAGACACCTCCCACAGATTTAAACACTTAGATAGCTGCATGATGAAGGAATTTATAGACAGCTCCCAGAATCTCATGTTTTCTGCATTTAAATGTCCCGTCCCACATTGTTGCAAAGCCACCATGCAGAGGAATGCTGTTGTTCTGCCTCCAGCAGCTTTGCTCTGCTGACATCCTATGGTGTTGTTTGACTGGATTCTTTCTCTCTGCCAGCCCCAGAAAACAAATGTCACATGCCACAGCAATAATACAGATGTCATCCTGCTCCTTCTGCTGACAGCAAAGGAGGCAATGAGCATGCTGCCAACACAAAATCATTCCTTTATTTTGTTATCTATCTTAAAATCATTGGGAAACCAAGGAATGGCAATGAAAAGACCACATTCCTTTTCTTAAGGCTACTTCTTTGGGTAGCATTATGTGGTCACACACCAGCAAACACAAAGATGGGCAGGCAGAACAAGAAGGAAAGACAGAGATCCAAGTTGGATGATGCGGCAGAGCATACCCTCAGCAAATCTGCTGATTACACAGAACCGGGAAGAGTGGCTGATGAGCCCAAGGGCTCCTCAACAGGATGCAGAAATTGTCTGAAAAGAGCCTCGTGAAGTTCAACAAGGAGAAGTGCAAAGTCTTGCATCTGGGGAAAAAAATCCCAGGCACCAGTATATGTTAGGGACCACCCAGTTGCAAAGCATCTCTCCTATGAGGAAAGGCTGAGAGCTGGGACCACTCAGAGTGAAGGCGGCTCAGGGGGGATCCTAACAGCCTGTATAAGCACCTGAAGGGAGAGTACATGAAGGACAAAGCCAGGCTCTTCTCAAGAGTGCCCAATGACAGGACCAGAGATAATGAGCACAAACAAACACAGGAGGTTCTCTCCAAACATCAAGAAACACTTTTTTCACCATCAGGGTGACGGAGCACTGACACAGGTTTCCTAGAGAGGTTGTGAAGTTTCCATCCTTGGAGGTATTCAAAAGTCACCCAGACACAGCCCTGGGCAACTAGGTGTAGGTGGCCCTGACTGGGCAGAGGGCTTGGACCACATGACCTCCAAAGGTCCCTTCTAACCTCAGCCCTTTCTGATTCTGCGACCTGTGCCACTCACATACCACAGAAAAGTGTCTTAGACACTTCCTAGAGCATGGGAAAAGAATACTTCAGGAAAGAAAAAAGGCTGTTAGATGGATATAATAAATTCATAGTGGTGTGAGGAAAACAATGCCATAAGTCTTCTGTTTCCTTCTCCTCTGATTTGTAAGGAGATGCAGTTCAGGCTGGAAAGACAGCAAAAAGAAAACTGAAAAAAGAAATTAAGCTGATGCATCAAAGTATGGAACTACATATATTTTATAAAGCTTCAAAAATATTATATTTATTAAAATAGTATTTTTAAAGCTGAGACTGTGTGACTCAGTTTTAAAGAAAAGTTGAATAGACATGCCTCTTTTTATGCTAGGGAACTTCAAACATAGTTGAAGAAAGCAAGTAAGTTTAGCAAATTCCCAATGGACCCTTCCCTACAACACTTACTCTGTGCAATTTCACACTAATAGCGCACTCTGCCATTCTACATCACTCCTGACTCTGAACTTCCCTAATTTATACAATCAAAGCATCTCTCCTATAATGTCTCTATGAGCATTCTTGTCAGCATTAGCATCTATCAGCTTTACCTCCATAAGTGTGACAGCCTACACTGCAGATTTGTTCTCCTTTCAGTTATCTTCAGCTATGGGGGCAGCTTCACCAGAGCAATTCCTTGAGACTGACAGAATGAAGCAATAATATCTCCACCAGATTAAGTTACCTAAGCCTCAAGCAGAAAGAACTTGACTATTGAAAATACCATCTTTTCCTGTCACCTCAGTTTCTCCAGCTGTCCTGCAAGGTTATCACTGAAGAATGTAAACTAGGAAAAATCCCAAGAACAACTTAAAAGGAAACATTCCAACAGATAACATTGATGTCATTCACCTGTCCTCAGAAACTTACAGGCAATATGGCCCACAAAGCATACAGGTCTTCCTACCTTTCTCCGCCACTCCTTTGGGATGCCTGTCGGCAGTCTGGCCACTGCTTTGAGTGCATCGTGCCACTAAAAGCAAAAGCATCCAAAAATGTAGAAAATCCATCATTAGTTTAATGCAACAGTATATCAACATTTACAACCTTGCAGACATGCACATTTGTTTCATCTTACTGCACACATTTCAGAGTTTAACTGCTTAATCCACTCACAGGGAAAATATAGATTCATTACTTAATGATGTAACAGAAGTACTATATTCTTGGACACAAAGATTTATGAAATATCTGAGTAAACAATGAAAGCCTATTGCATTTTCTGAATATGAATGGAATAGCTTTTGATGCAATTGCAAATAATATGCTGACATTATGATGACAGGTGCACTTCTGAACTAGGGCAGGCATCTTGACTGCAGAGAACCCAGCCCTTCACAAACTCAAGAGGAAAATGAATTAAAATACCTGCTGAAAACCATTTTGACCTAAAGATGGTTCAAGAGTGAATTTCAATTTTGTATCCACCCCTAGAAACAAAAACAAACAAACATACAAACAAAAGGTCATTATTTTCATTTAGCTTAAAAGGGGGGAGGGGGGGGGATCAACACACACAAAAGCCCAGAGTTGAAACAAGAACACAAAATTTTGCTTCAACAACTACATTTCAACCTGTTTCTGTGAAATTTTGTCTACACAGTGGATTCAAGGCACATATTAAGAAGTACACAGATAAGGTTTTTAAAAAGTAGTAATATCCTTTTTAATGATGTAGTTTGGCACAAATCATTTCACTAAAATTTATGTAGCCCACTATTCTACAAACTATATGAGTACCCTACAAACTGTCACATGCATCCACAGAAAAATACATGTACAGAGACAGTTTCGTTTCATCTACGTCAACTTCTTGACATTAAGTCACTCAAAACCCACTTCTAAGTCTGGGATGCTAAAATTATTGTTCAGAATGTAATTTTTTTTATAATTCTTCATAACATAAAGCACATTTTGTCAGTATTCTCATTTAAACTACGATTTTATTTTGTCACGTGAACAAATAATTATTATAAAGGAGGCCTACTAATAGTACATAAAATATTATATAAAATACCAAGATCTCAAGTGGATCCCAACATGGCACCAGAGTATGCCATAACACAAAGAATAATAATACGTTTAATTTGCTCTATCCCACAATTCGAATGCACAGTTCTTTGGTCCTTCAAATGCCGCTGTCCAGTGCTCAGGTGCTGAACAGTGTTACACTGCATCCCCTCTCTCCAGCCTGCTGGCACAAAGAATAAAGCCTTCCTTTATTTTTCCTCCATAATTTAATAAAATTTATTGTTCCATATTTAAAAATATAGTATGCATAGCCTCTCATCTTTGCAGAATATGAAGCCAAACATTTTTGATATATAAATATCCATATATATACACACACATAGACAAACCAGAGTACAATCCCGCAAGGTTTTAAGCATATAAAATCCATGCTAACCAACTCACCAGTAATACTCAGTGCTTCAGAGGACTAAGCCTGCAAGTCTGACAGAAATGCAAACTGTAGTGGCATTTGCTAATTAGGGAATGTAAAATGCCTTTCAGCGTTTGCATACTGAAGTGATGGTAAGTAATTTTAAAGCTTTGCTGTCTGATAAATATATATTTGAAGACAAAGCAGCCTTCTTTAAGGCTTTTTTTTTCTTTGTTGGGGGAGAGTGCAGAGAAATTAAAAAAAAAAAATCACACAAACCCTGATATTGCTTAGAATTTCAGTGTTTTAGAATTGCATCACTGAGACCTGGAGATTGGTGCTCTCATTTCCCTGCTTCAGATTTAAAAGACACGCTTATTAGATCTAAAAAATAAAGACTTATAACCATAATAGATATGTCCTGAAAAACATTAAAGGATTAACAGCTAATCCTGGAAGTAACTGTTTATTAGTATTCCTTTCCATAACGCTATGGCACTCAGCAGGGACTCTTAATAGATAAATCTCTTCATAATAATTCAAAGCAATATAAGCAGTAACCCACTAAAAGTAAATTGTACCACATTTGCTGAAATTGGAAAAAGTGAGTCTCATTCCCAAGCAAAAAAAGTCTAAGTACTACAAAAAGCCCTAATACATAAAAGAAGATACCATGGCAGAGAACTCCTTTTGTTAAGGAAACAGATACTGACGTTCTCCAACACTACCTTGTAGCAAAGAACGAACAGCCTTCCAAAACAGTCATGTATTAGTTTCCAACTTGGCAGCCAAATATTAATCACTTCACAGTTTTCTAAGACTTAAAGTAACAACTTCTCTCTTTGTCTTATAAGCTTCCTAAGAAAGATGCAAGCAGATACTGCCAGGTCTTCAAAAGATCAAACACAGTAAGACAAAACCTCAGAGTAAAGCAAAATCTATCTACATTGACATCACGATCAGGGAGCTCACACCAGGGGCCACGTAGCTGTCTCTCTTGATTAAATGAGACTGAAATGAGATCCTTGAAGCTCCATCTACAAAAGCTTATTAAATCATGGCAGACAATTAAGACAGGTGTGAAAATTACTATAAATGAGAATTACATCACACGGTAACACCAGACTACACAGTACACTGTCTTCAGTATGGCAAGGTACATCCCAGTTGGGCCATGCACTGTGACCTCTTGCAGAAGCCATGGAATCTGTGTCCCCTTATTTGTTCCCCATTAGAAATATTCTCAAAATCAAATTATATGATGGTTTTGTGACATGGGAGGGGAAGAGCCATGGGGAATGAGCCACAGCCCATGCAGGAATGGTTCCTCACTCCCACTCATCTTAAAGAACTTAAATTTCCTAAAACCAACAAATTACATCCTTGTTCAATAAAAAAACCCCAAAAGTAAGCAAGTAAAAAAAAAAGCTGCAACACAAATAGTACAGAGAGCAAAGCAAGGCTATGCCCACCCAGGGGATCTGCAGGATGGCAACCAGGAAACTGCAAGCAGCATTTCATTGTCTGTCACTTACTTCTGGCACAAGAACTACATGCAGTTTCTGCACTCTTCTCAAGGAATTTGACCTTTAGAGGTTCAAGGAAACGCAACTTGGTTTCTTAAACTTCCTTTCTCCATCATTCCCCTTTTCCTAACAAATCTCCCACCCCTGCACATACTACAATTTTTCTTTTTTTTTGCACTGTTCTGTCATTTTCATCCTGTCTACTTTTGCCTGGATCATCACCAGTCTGTCCCCAGGGGCTTCTTCCATGTAAAATCTTCCATCATCTGCTACATCTTACCAACAACTCACTTTAGGGCCTTAGGAAAACTTTTCATCGCAGCTCCTTTACGTGTGCAGCCTGGCAGAAATGTACCACATATGCAGCAATAGTTCCTACTCTAAGTGTTGTCAGTACAACTCAGCCCTTTTACATCAAACCAGCCAGGCTATAGCATCATTTGACATATTAAACATCACCTCCAGTTCATACCCCTTCAACTGATTCTTCATAGCTGAGAAGCCTATTAACTCATGTAAGCAGGAATATGCTGGGAACACATCTGAATCATTAGCTCCACGAATACAGGCACACACAAAGGTACATTTGGCACTAAATTTCTGAAGGGTAGGAGTATGCCAAAATAAGGCCTGTTCAATGCTCTTACAAGCAGGTCTCCAGAAACCACTGCAGAAAAGTTATGTAAAAAATAAAATAACAATTAAAAAAAAAAACACGCGAGAAAAAGATAAAACCCCACAAAACCCAGTCCCATCAGCTTTTCCATGTAAAATATACAGTGACTCCTGACAAGAAAAGGCTGTAAGAGGGAAGATTATTCCCCTAGGAGTCCCAAACCCTAGCTGTCTTCCACTGCATGACCAAAATGTAGCACAGAACCACAGAGCCACAAGAGGAGAGAAAAGCACCTGGGTGAAGGAATAAAATTCCCAGATCTCCCTCAGCAACATTAAACAAAAGGATGAGGCAAACTCTGGGATTTTTTGAGAAATTTTAAACCAGAAGAAGTGTAAGAAGATGATCTGTTCTGATACACACATGTGATCTATAAAGCCATAGCTTTAAAGTAAACTTACAAAGTACGCTACTCTAGGTTCTTGGCTGGACTTCACAGCTGTTTGAACCTCTCCCACAGAAAGTCTAAAATATTTTATCAAAAATAAATGAGGGAAAAGGCCTAAAGCAGCTTTGTGTGCAGTCAGAGCCCATAAATGGGGAAAGCAAAGTGGCCATGTAAACTACCACCGTATTGCTGCTTGTTATTTCAGGAAGATTATTAGCCCTGCAATTTATCTCTAAATGTAGGTTTTCATCTACAAAAAGAGAAATAAAAGTAACATTCTGAGTAACTCTGCATGAAATCACTTCTATCAGGAGCCAGAGCTCACTTGGATGTACCAAAACACATCTAAAATCTCCAGTCTACAGAAACTTCTGAATACAGACAGCTAATACAGACACTAAGTAAATCCAAAGGAAACTTCATCCAGCATATTTTTAAGGGCTCATTAGGTGCCCCATCTCTATCACTTTATGCAAGCATGCATTCGGAATGTTATTGTCTTTACTTACATATGAACAATACGGAAACCCTAACCAGTGGTATTTTTAAGACTATGGCATTCATGATTATGCCTCTGATCACATCCCCTGGTCTTTGTGTGAGTGTAAATAAAAGAATGCTATTATCCAGATAACCTAGGATATTAGCAGACTACTGTTGGAGCAGGGGACTGTGAGAATTACAAGTCAGGAAATCTTGAAGACAACAACCCCATAAACCTGTACCAGAATTAATAACAGCCTCTGAAACTCATCTCTGACACGGAAGTAGTCAGCTTTGTGTGCCTGATGCACATACAAGTAGCACAGTGGAAACTGATCCATGTATTGCTCTATGTTTCAGTGGATCTCTGGCTTGCATGCTTTGTAAATGCCTATGATCAGGCAACAGATCAACATTTTAGCTACGAGTGACAGCTCCAACACTGTAAATTGAATTTAAATTTCCAATATGTAGTAAAATAGAAAATCCAAAATTTTGATGGCAGGCAATTAGAATTTACCATTCAGTAATGATCACGCATCATGTTGAGAGCCCACTTCCCTGGAACAAACATACTTTGTGGGCTGACCACCTGGTTCTTAAAAGATTTTAGTGCTGAAGCAAGATGCAGAAAAATAGCTGCAGAGCTGATGTCTTCCCCTTGGGAAAGGCATGGTTGCGAATTTAGACAATACCCTACAGCAGACAAAGGCTGGGCAGGAGGAGGGGTCTCCGGCAGGTCAAGAGTTAGCAGGTTTATCTGGGGAGGCTGAGGGGGACCACAGGTAGAGGCTGGTGGAAAGCTGCGGCACCGAACCCTGGGGACTGGAGAAGGGAGGGAGAGAAGCAGCAGGGACAAACGACACAAAAGCGCTGAGAGGCGGCGGCGCCTGGCGGGAGGAGCCGGGAAAGGAAGGGGAGAGCTAGAGAGCGGATCCAGGATCCGCCGTCCGGCCGGGATGAGCAGGAGGAGCCCCCCCCGGACAGGGGCAGCGCGCTGCCTCCCCGCAGGGCCCCGGCCGCC
>VYXB01007772.1:395160-420606 GCA_013397135.1 Pachyramphus minor | reverse complement strand
CGCCCCGCTAAGCCGCTTACGGGGCGGCAGTCGCCGCCTCGCCCGGCCGCGCGGGTACCTGGCTCCAGGGTGCACAGCAGGCGCGGCGCGGTCCGGGAGATGCAGCTGCGCTTCTTGAGCACATTGCTGAGGATGGTGCCCACGCCGCCACCCGAGCTCTGCCGCTTCAGGCATCGCCCCCCGCGCCGCAGCGAGCCCGTCAGCCTGTCCTGCCGCATGGTGCCCGGGGGCTCGCCCTAGGGCGGCGGGGCCGGGGGCATGGCAGGCGGGGATCTGCACTGCAGACAGCGAAGTCCAAGTGCGGGAGAGAAGAGGGAGGACAAGGAGAGAAGAAAGGAAAAAAGGGGAAAAAAAAAAAAAAAGCTGTTCCCGCCCACAGTCGTAACATCACTGCCTGAATAAACCAGCAGCCGCTCCTCCTCCAGCACCACCTGGGATGCAGCGGGCAAAGGGACGCAGCAGCTCTGGTTAGAAATCAAGGGAGCCCCGGCGGCGGCGGTGGGGCTCAGCGGTGGCAAAGGGCTCCAGGACAGCTACACAGCCCCCCAGGCTGCACGGAGACACTCGACAGGGACAATACGGTCACGGCTCGCTTGACTCTGGTTAACAGGCGGCAATGCTGAAATTTCTCCGGAGAATGAAATTAGCTAAATATCCACCGAAGAGCCTATTCATGTAGTTCTCTGGTCTACAGCTGGACATACATAGATAGTCCTGCTGCCCCTTTCAAAAAGCTGTCCTGGGAAGGAATCCCACTACCAGATCATGGAACAGGGAGAGAGCGAGGAATTTAACAGCATCTCAATGCCAGGGCAGGCTGGGTCAGGTCCTGCAGCCAGGGCTGCTTATGGACAGCCCCAGCAGCAGCACAAGCAAGTGGGCTGTGCAGTGTCTGTTTCTGCCTCTCCAGTGCAGAGCCTCTGGACATTCTCAGCTAAAATAACAGCCTTTTCTATGAATCAAAATTGCAACTGCACTTATAAGCAGTGATGTGCCATGCACTAAATAGTTAAAAGAAGCTATTCAACAGCACTTTATTAGATGCATTTTCCATTACTATTTGGACTAACAGCATCTTAAAAGGGTTTAATACAGAATTTCAAACTAGTGGTTCGATTGACAAGAAGGAAGAGCATTTGAAATAATCATAGCTTTTATAACCTAAACCACTCAGTGTTTCTGTGGAAGGAGAGCAGATTTATCACACCACATTAGTCAGGCTCAAAGACCAAACTACCAGAAGTCTGAGCCTACCTGCCAACGACTGTAGGTTGAAACCATTTGCTCCTTTCTTAAAAAGATGTTTTACTCATTCACATTATAGAGAGGAGAAAACTGGCAACCGATAAGCAGTGAAGCCAATTATATAAAAGATACATAATATAAAACACAGAATAAAGCCTTTTTTAAGATCAGTTATAGCTATCTTTAGAAGTCACTGTAAGTTTTCAGAGAAGCATGATTTTGATCACAGCTCTTTAAATATCTATTTCAGTTTTGGAGAAAAGTCACTACATTTGAGCTGCTAGCTTGCACTCTGAATAGATAATTAAGTCTGTGTGTCGGTGGTTCTTTTTTTATCAAAGGTGACACTTCCCTACTGATGTAGATATGCAAATTGCTGTCTTTCAGTGCCAGCTGGAGATGATGATTTAGTAGTTAAAGCATCAAATTTTAAATCAGTTAGTCTCCCCAGGTGTACTGAATGGACCAATGGGACTCTACCAGCAACATTTAAATACAGAAATAGCCATGTTATCTCTCTAATATTATTCTCCCCTTGCTTGAGCAGCATTCACAAATAGTACCACATCATTCTTGGATCGTTTCAAGACTGACTAACCCAACACCACATGCCGTTGCCCAAAGTCTCAGGAGCCATAGCCAAAGTTTCAGAAACCACTCATTATCCATACAGTGAGAATCAGTCATCACACTAAACTGAACATAATCGTACATTATCTTAAATTTTTAAACAATTACAAGTCAGCTCTAAGACATCAATATTCAACTGATAAGGATAATGAGCTCTCAGAATGAGAATTAGGTATCCCCATTACTGCTATTTCTCCTACTTGTCATCTTGTTGCTATAAGAACACTGGAAACAATCAGGACAATCATTCTATAACTCGGGACATGGATACTTCCAAGCATACCAGCATACCATTAGGGAGCTTTGCCATATGCCAGCCAATAAACACAACACTGAATAGAAAAAATGCAAAATTGAACTTCAGGAGACAAAATGAAGAAGCCAAACCATACTAATGGGTTTGATGACTCATTGGATCATTAGCACAAATGGCTTTTAAAGATAGAGATAACCCTTCCATTAAGCATACATATACGTATCTTAAGGGCTAGAGCCTAGTTTCTAGAAAAGTGGATGGCACTGGATTGTAACCACTGATCAGTCAAAGCCTCTAATTTGCCTGTGGCAAGATACGTTTGCCATCACGAATCTAGTTTGATACACCAATGCACAGAAGTCTTCTCACATCTACAAGTCCTCACCTGCAGTTACTGACAAGACAAATGACATTCAGAAAGGATTTCAGAAGTGGGGGGGGGAAGCAAAGCATTTGGCTGAGCAAGATATTTCAGCTCCAGTATTTCATAATAATCAACCTGACACTTTGCTTCTTCCCCCCTCCCCATAGTTCACATATTCCCTCCCACACAACAGAGTCACTTTCTGAAAAATCTTACCTCCTCATTTAGTACCTCTTTGCAGTCTTACCACCATCTGCTACCCATGCCATTTTAAAGCCAGAGAACTTAAGAAATATCAGTTCATATAAATAACTTGTTCCTTTGTTACAGTGAACTTTATGGTGGTTGGTCCTATGATCACTGCCAGGATTTTATAAACTCCATGTACTTTACACCTCTCCATTCCTCAGCCCTGTTTTGTCTGCACTGGGACAACAAGGTAAAACACAGGCACCTAGAAAGGGAGAACGAGCACAAACAGATGGGGCAGTGACAGGAACAGTAGCAGAAATGGGGCCACAGATCAATCTTGCTTTTAAAGAACATATTTGTTTGCATGGAGCTTTAATTACCAAACCCAGGATTACTGGAAGGCATAGTTTACTGCTTCTTTTGTGACGTGTGCTAAGAAGACTACTGTAATCAAAAGACTAAAAATGGTAAGACATCTTCAGCTGGGTGACTGTATTTCATGAACTCCACATCCTTCCGTTTATTTCACAGAAAAGTGTACAGATCTCCCTCAGTTCTGATTTGCATCACAACATCCCAGTTAAACAGTCAAAATCTGGGGAGAAAAAACTTGTTCGCCACACTTCTGGACATCTATGTTGGCAAAAAATACTTAAAACAACATGTACCCATGAAATTATAGTACCCATACATTATAGTAAATATATGGTCTGATAATATTGTAATATGTTTCATCCAAACACATTGTGGAAATTACACTTAGGCAGCATCACTACAGCAGCTGCCAATACAGCAAATATCACAAAGAAGTATCTATCAATAGGATGAAGGGGGAAAAGGTATTGCAACCACAAGGGAAAACCTGTTATATTGACCAAATCATAGCCCCAGAGCTCCATACACTACCTTTACGAGCCCAAAAATGTATCCAGAAAATGTGACCTCATTACCACTGGGTTTCAAATAGCTCTACAGTTAGCAAATAAAGACATTTTAAATCCAATCAACGCATGTTGTGATGTGTATTGTAGTTCATGAGCTCAAAAGAAAAGAGGATTTCACTTGCAAATTGTAATGTACAAGAGAAAACACATGGAATGAAATATGTTCATGTTGGAAGGAAGAAAGTGTAAGGCACTTTGAGATTCTCCCAGGAGGCAAAACTATTTTAAATACATTTAGCCCATTAAACCATCTTCACCACTGGAGCACAAGATTCCTATCTTATCCAGTTCTATATGTGTTCTATATAAATATCCCCTCTGTCAAAACCAGCCCTGCTTCCTTCTGCTTGATCCTAGAAGCCTAAAAACAAGCATGTCCCACCTGGAATTTCACAGTCCTCCAACACACAAGATGAAGCCACCTCTGACAGCTTGAAAAGAGGTCTCTGGCTTGTTGGGTTTTTGACACTGCAGGGGCACAGGCACTGTAGCGATGCTACAGCACATGTCCCTTGAGCACAAAAGTCTGTGAGGTGGCACAGCCCAGCACACCTCCCACTTCAGCCTGCAAGCAGAGCATCCCCTCCTGCGTTGCTGGTACTGACCCGCTACCTCTGACAGTGCAGGTGAGCGGGTGCTGTGATCCACCACCTGCCTGTAGCTATTGTGTCAACCACCAAGCACAGAGTCTGTAGCACTGTTTCGCAGATCCACAGCATAAGGACCTAACAAGGGAGCCCGTGGAAAGATTTGTGTTTTACAGAAGGAGAAATGTGATTTTGGACTAACAGGTTCTGTTCTGCCACCAATCTGGTTTCTGCTGTCAGACAAGTAATCCAGGGTTGTCTTTACTGCACAGAGGATGGTTCCACAACCAATTAAAAAAAAAAATGAAATTTTGCTATTGTACTTGTGCCTAGAGAAGGTTAATTCTATGCACTTTCAACAAGTAGGACTCATGAAAATGGTACAAAGTGTTGGCAAGCAACAGACTCATCAACACAGCATTAATATTTTAAACTTTTCCATTGCGTTAGTCATCATTTGTATCACTTTGTACATAAATGTCACAAAAAATGTCAGGACCTCACTTGACCTGTACTAGATATCACAAACAAAAAGCGCAGAGCCAATCCCTGCCTACAAAGGCACTCAGTGCAAATATAAACTACACAATGAACAGGAAATAACATCAATGATTTCCAGAAACAGAGAGCTAAAAATTTACATGATTTAGCCTCAGGAAGAGTGCAGCTAGTCAAATGTTTCCTCTTCCTTTAGACTTCAGGCACATAACCTCATTACTTATTTCCACCTTCAAAAGCTGTGGGCACAGTAATTACCCTTTAACAGAGCCTTCTTTCGAAGGAAGCCCTAAAACAGCCCACTTTTCCTTGCAGAGCGTAAGACAGAGGATCCAGGGAATTCTCTCACTACAGAGTGATCTCTGGCCATGGGGCTTTGTTTACAGCTAAGATATCTGAGAAGAATACTGTTTGCATGTTGTTTAGCCATATCTATAAAGGACTGATCCAGAGACTATCATTAAAATAGTACTGTTCACTGTAGTATATATCTTTTAACAGGAAATTAATCTACAAGACTATCTCCTGTAAAAAGTTCGCTATTGCATATGCACTTCATGATCCTTCAGTTTATCTTAATCAGGATTCAGCCAAGACAACTTCATACTCAAGATTCTTTGTGATTATCTTTAGTTGTGGTGGTATGATTTGGGGTTTTTTTCTAATTCTCATCCTTTCCCCCCATACATACTATCCACTCCTGCCTTCTATATTACACACGGGCATACACTAGGACAGGATTGACAAGAAAAGAAGGTCCCCTCAATAGAGCCAGGTCTCCTTGACCCCAGCATCACTTGCCTACAAGTGCATGTTGTAATTTATCCTTTGGGAGTGATGGACAGTTACACCTAGTAAGTGTATTTACAAGTTGAATAATGTTCATAGTCATATCCCTTCTTGAAATTTTTGGCAGACATGCTCTGAGAAGTATGCCAAGAATTTTGCAGCATTAGTGAAAACACTTGAAAATATAATACATTCATTAATCAGCTGTGAAAGCAGTTCCTAGCAGTTTACAGCACAATGGGGTGGACCTGTGATGAGCAGTTTCCCGTCTAGGGAGGCACTGCATTGGTAGGCAGTAAATCAGTGCAGGTAAGGCCAACTGCAGTCCCTTGATCAATTGGCAGTTCATAGAGTTGCACAAGATGCTTATGCAATCGGATCACGTAGGTGAAAATATTAAAGCCTTCAAAAGCAATGCAGGTTGCCAAAAGAGAAGTACAGACATGCCTGTAACCCCCTGAACCTGCCCATAACCCCTCTCCGTTTGCAGATATATAACTATTTAAATTAATGAAGGAGGTGCAGAAAGACTTGACATCTGTTACAGGACCAGGGCATATGTTGTCTTCCAAAAGGACAAAAGTACACACAACAAAAAAAGAATTTCAGAAGCTTTCTATGTCCCAAATGCTCCCAACAAGCTCTTTCTCAGAGAAAAATGATAGACAAGTAAGTGGACAGATCTTTCCATGTGGTGAAATTGGGTGTGTATGTAATTCAATGACAGCATCTGGTTTTCTTACTATTTTTTTTTTCTAATTTGGTCAAATGCATAAATAAACTCCAAAGTTGTAACTGCCACTTGAGGAGCAATTATCTGTGTTGTTCTGATAAAGAAAACAAGATGGAGAGAATCAATTTGTTTTACTTACTGCCTTCATGTGCCAGCTATAACAGTAAAGCAGATCATATGCAGCTACGTTAAGCTGATAGCTGCATCTCATGAACAAGGTAAACGACATGTCACGCAAGGACTGCTAAAGTAACAATATATTTTAACTGCTGTGGTAACCAATAGTATAAAGTCTAGGGTTAGCAACTGGAATAAAAGTCACAGCAATGCTTACACGATCGATAAAACATAGAGAGAACACTTTGTAAATTAAATACAAAGCAATGAATTGAAGCGAGGTCTCAAGAGCAAATTATCTTCTTTTTGTCAGAGAAATTTTTTGATTCTACCACAGCACAGAATTAAAAATAATATGTTCCTTACCAAAATAATAATAATAAAAATTGCTGAAGAGGCTTAAATTAAAAAAAAATAATTAGAAAAGTATGATTATAAAAATTAAGAAATGTTCCTTAACCTTGGTAATGAATGAATGGCCAGACTTCGCGAACGAAGATCTGTGGAAGGTCTTTGTACACCTTCCAGCCTGCGCATTGGATTTATTTTAGGTGGGACACAGTGCGCGCAGAACTGAGCCCACCCTTTAATCCTAAGGTTCGTCTGCCGGGGCCAAGCGAGCTTGGACAGTGGCAGCGAGGTCCTCAGGACGTAGGTGGATTGCCTTACAGGGCTAACGGGCTCCGCCTACCCGGGGAGTTACCCCGACCGGGAATCGAACCCGGGCCTCGGCAGTTACAGTGCCGTATCCTTAACCACTAGACCACCAGGGGCTCCCTCAACCTTGGTAAACAATATGAAGTAAATGCATATCTTGGCCAGTATTCACACCCCAGAATCCTGCTTAAATGCTACATGGTAATGTAAAAAAATAAATCACCAAGTCAGCAGAAAATCTAATGCAATACATGAAAAAAGAATTCTGATAGGTATGATTTGTAGTTATGCTAAGACAATAGTTGCAGAAGAATTGAGGTCATAGCAGGTCCCAGTTCTAAAACTAAACTGCTCTTCCTTTATTAGAATCTGATTATTTGCTTAGCACCTAGTATAGAAAATGAATTTTACAGTGTGAATTGCCAGGTTCATTGATCTGAACGGCTATTTCAGAAACAGCAAGATTCTAATTCCCCCAACATCACGAAAGAAAACAAAACAATCCTATGTCCCCAAGACAAGATTTATTCAGAGACCAAACCCTTGAAAGATTTTAGATTAAAGAGTAATTGCCAAAGTCAGAAAAATTATTAATGACAAAATGTCTTTGCTTTGGGCCAGGAAACATTATGGAAACAGGATCATGTTTATTCATAAATGTTTTTATATGTTTAGTACTTATTTGCAGTAATGCTAAGGTCATCCATCAATGACTAGGCTCAGATCATGGAAGGCTTTCATTAGACACAAAGCAAAGAGACAGGCTGGTCCTGCACTGCCCAAGGATAAGAGTCCAGCTTCCAGCATGGATCCTCCCTCTCCCATTACACATGGCCTTCATGAAGAAACAGAAACAGAAACAAGACCCTTTCTGGGACTGGGGAGGGGAATGGTACTGACTCCAAGGGAAGCTCATATAAGCCCCACAAAGCTCTTGGAACCACAAACCTTGACCAGTTAATAGGAAGTCCTGCACCATCACTCAAGTTCTTTTATCACAAATACATTGGTTCCCATTTGCAGATGCAAATAGTTCCTAAGAGAAAGCTTTGTGTGTACATGCAACATCAAGTCCTCCAGACCACATAATTCCTTTCATCTCCCACATCAGCCATAGCTTCACAGAGCATATCTCCAAGTGTTGGAAACAGAAGCAGCTAACAAAGAACCTCAAACTACTACCTCTCCTTCCTGAAAAAAGTACATACATTGGTCATTTAGGCAAGTTTGACACAGATGGGTTTTTTGCTGAAATTTGTGAGATGAAGAGGCAAAAACAGTTATCAGTTCCGACAACATTACTACTCCAGGCGTTTATACTCAACAGTTAAATGACAACATTTCAGTTCATAACCCACTCTTACAGGACACGTTCATTGAACTGGATATGTGTTTAGAATTAATCAGAGGTTTATTTAGTACTGAAGCCTTGAGCCATTAAAATTGATTTTGAGTGTGTACAACACCATACAAGCACGAGTTTGCTAACAGCAAAGCTCTGTTTATTTACTACTGCGTATCTTTGGACAACTCGCTTCATGTGCTTCTCCTACCAGCCTTCAAGTGGTCTTGTCTCGTCATGTTTTTCAAAGAGCCTCGTACCATGTGTTTGTCCAGTGATGTCCAGTTTGTCCAGCTCAACAGGTTCCTGACTTCACTGGACTCTCTAGACATTACTACACATATTAGTAATATTCAATTATTCATATTAGTATATGTTTTAAAAATATATCAGCTATGTACATTGATTACCAACCCCCCTCCCTTCCTTTAGTGTCACTGTATAATTATTTTTCCTTCAGGACCTAAGGACCAGTATCTATTGCTGCCAATGAACGTTGGACGAGATAAGAACTTGGCAGTAACATACTGGGAAGGGGGGAAGGAGGGAGAACAACGAAAAAACCCAAACAACCAAACCCACACACAATAAAACCCACAGCACATTAAAACATTAGCTAGCTATCAATGATGCCTAATCCAACCCAAGAACCTAAAACTGTTCATGCTCTGTATTTTGGCCATATGTATTGTATGGATGGCAAAGAAAACACTGATCAGTACCAGGTTGCTGTGATTTTAGGAAGGTAACAATTTATAGAGAAATAAATTTAGAGGTTGTTTCACTGCTGGCAAAACATAGCAAGAAGTCCTATGTTTTTGCTAAGAAATAAGATATAAATGAAAAGTTTGTAAGTAAGATCATGTAACATGGACATGGAACATAGACTTGACTTCCTTGGCAAATTTCAAGGATATGTGAAGAGCACTCATTTACTGCTCAGTAAGTCCAATTCAGGTTATTAACAGCATCAAGGAGAAAAGCATTTTAAAGTCTGAGGTTCTCATTTAACTTTTCCTCCAGAGCTGCTCCAGCACAGAATTATAAGCAGGACTATTGATCCAAATAGACTAAGTTCACAGCCCATTTTTTCTAGCACCTTGTTTTTAAATGTCAAGCTTATCTCACAAAGCTGCAGAAACATAGCTGCTGGCACTGCCTGATGCTCCATAAATCAGTCTATTCCTAGCACTAATTATTCCAGGCAGCTGTTATCCTCCATTTGATCTTCAGTATCCAGGAAATCTTCTCTTCAAAGACTAACCCAACCAAAGAATGTTTAGCATGTGCCACTTGGAGATAAAATGCATCTGTGTTACTTAAAGGCCATGTACGCTGTTGGGTATTGTCAGTGAAGCCCCATTAACCCTCCTACAAGTTCACAATGGTTTAAGAAAAATAAAAAAAAAAATAAAAGGTTATTTCAGTGGGAAAAAGAACACTTCAGTACAAGTAACAGTGCTATAACACCCAGTAGAATAAAAGAGGAGGTAGTGCCAAGCTAGGCAAGTGTCAAAGACTGTGCATACAATCTAGTTACACAACTTTTTCTCTCAGGCTGTTTCCACATCCAAAAGTTTGTCAGAGAGAGATTAAAGACTGCAATGACATGGTATTGTAGTTATGCAGCTCACACAGTGACCTCCGCTGTGAGCTTATACACAAGAGCAAACCATTACATCCTCGTTGTCCAACATTTGCCATAGATGTCATGGCTTTTCACTACCTGCAGGAATCAGAGCAGGACCTACCATCAGTTGAAAAGTGTCTAAAGATCTCTGAAATACGAATATACTCAGCTGCACTTCTCGCAAGTCACTCCCTCCCACGTGGCCTTTGGCACCACTGGTTGTGCAGCCAGCTTCCTCACAAATTCCCAGTTAACAAAACGAACTCCTAGGTTATACTATGGATGCTGACAGTGCCTCCCAGCAAAGCACATGAGCACTTTTCAGGCTGAGCCCTTTGTTCAGCTGGGCCCTGCGCCCCACTCCTCCCTCCATGGCCAACACTCACCCTGCACCAGACAGACACGCTGGGCTGCAGTGGGGCGAGCTGTTTCACACTGTTCCTGAACCTATGTGGAAATTGGCACCTCTCCTCATTTAATCACAATAATCCCAGGGTGACTATACAAAAGCTTTTCCAGTTTTTCAGGGAACTATTAGACTAACCAAACTTTACCACTGATCAGATGTCCACAGCAGCGTCTGACAGTTAATTCTGATGACATGACTAACTGACAGGGACTGTAGACAGAACAGGCTGTTCTGGCTGTTGTCAGCAAACAGCAGCATCCTTGCTCCAGATGACTGCATGCCTCTTCAGTTTGAGCTAATCAAATCCCACCTCCACAGTTACTGCAGTACTACAGAAATAAGAGATCACTGTTTTGAGAACCACTTTGCCTGGGCAAACCCAGGTATATTCGTATATAAGTACTACAAGTAGTACTTGATAAGTAATACAACAAGTCCCATGCACAATAATCTATCACATTAATTCCTGTTTCTAATATCCAGGGAGCATTTTATGGGACAACTATTGTCCCAGTACCTCAACTTCTCATGGCACAGCTGTTGTGAAAAGTGTAATTCAGTGAACTCAAAACTCTTCATACATTACAAAACTAATCCTGTAAAGTTATCTATGACTTTGCAACAGTGACAGGATTACTGTCACACAAAAGAATACAGAAAAGAAGCTAAGCAGTGAACGTCCAAGTTGTATGCATGCCGAAATCAAACACAACCTCAAACAATTTCACTGTTGTCACAGCTGCTAGCACACTGAGAAAGAATAGTTACAACATCCTATACCAAATATTGCAGAACAAGACTTTAATAGTGACTCTGCAATCTATATATCCTTACATTGAAGAATCTGCATTTTCTGCTGCAAACTAGGCCTAGATTCAGCAGCCCGATTAGTACTTACAGTATGATTTACTGAATTTACTCTTCAATTCCATGATAAACAATAAAATATTTGTTCTGCAAGAATAATTTTTTATACTGTAACCACATTTAGCTATTACCATCCCATCAAGTTTCTACATCATTAAAAAATACTGTTGAACTATTTATTAGGGAAGGAGGGAAGAAAGAAAACTAGTTGTAGTTAGGTAAGCAGTGGTTGATTCTCTCACCACCTCAGGTGACTGTCACAGGTGCTCCTTCCACCTTAGCAGCCGGGGCTAATTAGAGTACACACCTACACAACACACTTCAGACAGGTCAGTTTAGCCCCACTTCACCCTCACCCCAGATGTCTGCCATTTCCCAGAACAAGCCGGGGCAAGATGGAAGGATGCAGGATTATGACTCTCAATTTCACAGGGCCCACAAGTTTATACAGAAGTGGGACACCATAGCTGATTGACCAGTGTCTCCCAGATCTCACCACACTGCTTTGGGTGAAGGGCTGGTATGTCCCAAACAGTAAGTCACTACAATCAGCATCCACTTGCTTCTGTGTGAGGCACGTTTGGGGCCAAGTTTGATGCTCAATAGGCAGAAGCGAACAGAACAAGCCAAGCTCTCTCCTGTCAGAGGCAAGTGCCTGAGGCCAGATGCTCATTTGCTCAGCTTCTACCTAGTCCTGAATGCCTCTCCCATGAAAATCTCACTTCTCCAGACACAGCAGCTTACTGGACTAGAAAAGGAAAAACAGCAGTGAGCCAGAAGGCAGCACATTCCTCAAGGACATAATGGTCCCTTAGTCAGCAGGCTCCACACTGTCTCCAGGAATTTACCACCAGCAGTGACCCCAGCTCCAATGCAGCCAAATTCCTATTAATGGCAGCAGTGGAATGATACTTAGAAGGAAAAAAAAAAGGGTCAGTCAGGTATAGTCTTATACCCCATGCTGATGCTGAGCACTGTCCAGTGTCACCTGCAACTGTAAGCACCTAGATCCTGAACAGACTCCCAGAGTTTGTAACAAAGGCAATCCTATCTCTGGCTCCTGAGACCAGCTGAAGCAGCCACCAGGACAGTTTGCTTAGTTAAATCCTGAAGAATGTAGCTGAAGGAACTTATGAAAAAAGTCATTTTCAAGAACTGCTCAAATTTTAGTCAATGATGGAATATGTGTCAGAGGCAAGTCTGAGGGAGTTGGGAGGTATTTTTGATGGAGGCAAAACACTACAGTGGTGAGAGTTAGGAAACTACATGACAAAAAAGTAAGGGTTCATATAATCCCTATAGACTCAGAAGGAAAATATATGGCTAAGGAATGCATGTGGGCTCCTCAGCTCCCTAACCAGCCTGGAAATCCCGGTGCTGAGCTCACGGAGTGAGCTGCAGAGACGGCTGGCTGCACAATCCCAGGAAGATCTCTAACAAAGTTGGTAGGAACCACTTTGATGGAAATCTCTGCCATAAAATAACTGCTTTTGGAAAGCAAAATCCTTTACAGCAAATTGTCATCTTTGATTAAAACATATTTCCAAATGCTAAAAGCATAATTTTGACTATTTTTAGGATTAAACATTTTATCACCTTACTTGAAAATGGCTCATTACCTAACATGAAATGAAAAAGGGATCTGAACAAAGCATTTTAGTTCTAAATGTAAGCTTTCAGAATTTTGCTTCATAAGCAATTGCCTTTTGTGAGTGGGTGTTTTACTTCATGCGGGAATAAGATATTTTAGTTGCTGAATCCTTAAAGCAAAATTTCCCTCAGAGTAAGGATTCCAGCTTCTGTAATGATCTAATCACTTAGTTCTTGCCATCTTTTGAATCTGATATTCTACAGTGGCATAGATCAACAAAAACTTTTCAGTCGAGATATGACCAAATTAGATAGCAAGCCAGACTCTCTCTTTCCAAAAAAAAAAAAAAAAGGGGGGAAAAACCATCTTCCTTTCAACATCAGAAAACTAAAGAAATTTTGCTTCATCTTGGGAGTTAAGAAACTGAAATTAGCACCAAAATGGCCTCTGAGGGATACCAAATCTGAACAATCACAACATTTGCCAGGTTTACAAGGAAACTAACTGGACAGTTTGCCAATTTCAAATTCATATTACAGCCTAGTTTTTACACTGGAGAATACTGACAAGGGAAAATGGCAGTCAGCTGAAGTATTTTTAATTAGCCATTCAAGGTCTTCCATAGATTCACATATCAGTCAGCTTTCTGGAGCTAGCACACATCATCATGAAGATCTGGCTGGAGACAGTGAAACGGAGTGGTCTCTCCCTGAAGGGCTTACCAATGCAACTGATCTTGATCACTTAGCAAGTCATCAAAGATGTCAAAATTCATTACTTACAAGATCATGTTCTGTGCGCACATCCCATCAGCAGCACAGTTACACTTTAAGTCTGGGAACTTAGTTAATAGTTCTCTAGATACGCTGTGAGAGGGATAGTACACAGCGCTGTACCAGAATTTTAGTGACTTGCTACTCTGTTAAACTGCTTCCCTGAGTCCTGGCATCCTGGCTGTGTTGCTCAAAGACCAGTTCCAAAATGATACTCTCATCAAAAGACAGTAACCATTGAATTCACTATCTAAAAACTCCTTGGGATAATTCCGTTAATGATTAGTCGTCAGTCTGCTATCCACGCAGCTGGTATGATGTTTAATAACACTTTTCTTTCTCCTAGGGTGACTGACACCCAGAATATACAATCTAATTTACATTAGCAAGTACTAAACATGACACACACCTACTCATTGAAACATTTCTTCATGGCCTGATGCACAGCAACGGGTGTTACTGTTTGAAGTCTTTCTCCTCCAAGTCTAGGGTTAACAGGAAAGTAATCCTCAGTCCAGCTCCTGTTGCAACAGAATAAGCTTTCATATTTCCCAGAATCTTGGCTTGCTGAAGCTGAATGAAATATGTCAGTCAAATGGCATCTAATTTTATGCCCTTTTGAAGGGCTCTCCAGTAATATTTTTTAACATCACACAATTTATTAATAATACTGGATAACAATGAACAAGTCAGTTAAGATCACACTTACATCTAGAGCCATTTGCTCTTGTGCACAGCCCATCCCAAGGGACCAGCATGTGAACTTCATCATCCAGAAAAAAAAACTGCTGCCCAGTGGCCCAATGCAGTTCATGGACCAGGAACATAGTTGCCATCCCCACTGAGCCAAACTTCATCATCCTTGAACACAGGTTCTCGCCTTTTCTAACTGGTCCATAACTTCACTCTTTGCAAACCAGCACAGAACACAAAATGGATCAGAAAATCCTTGCTAACCAGTGTTCAGATCACCTCCACATCTGGAGTCATAAAGCCTTTGCTCTGTGCAGCATAACTAACAGTTTGATGAAAACAGCAATAATTAAAAATCAATAGCAATATTGTATTTATTTACATGTGTATCGCTACAAATAGGCAACTGACCATAAAGAAAATTCAGCCTACCTTTGGATATAGTTTAAATAAAGAAGATAACTATGACATTTTCAAGCTCATGATTATGTTTCATTCCATTTCCCTTTCGCCACCAGAAGACTTCAAAGGACAAAAGATCAGGTAGAACTAAATTAAAAACAATTCACTAGGAAAAAAAAAAGAAGTAGCCACAAACAACATTTCTTAAGTATGCATTTCAAAAAGCCACAGTATCAATTTAAAGCATCAAAATCATTAGCATCCATGAAGGGTAGGCTAGTAATGTAGCCAAACACACAAATATAGATGACGTAGTAGGAAAGCTACTGAACTGAAACATGCAGCCAACCAAGTCATTTGAGAATGACTCACATGAAATCAGACTCCATAAGAAGTCTCCTATGTTAACTGCATCAAAAGAGGAATGAGCTTTTGAAAGATCAATTAAATGGTTCTTGCTATAAAGAGTTACTGAAGCAGATTCATCTGCCTTCAAACATCAGAGCTACTGAGTAAGATTTAAAATCTATTAGATCAACACCTTGAAAATGACAAATGATTTTCTAAATGAATGATCTGTTTCACATCCACTTGGAAATCTAAATTAGAGTTGGAAATGAGCACAGCACATGCACGATAGTCTTTTAATTGCAAATGCAACACTGGAAATCACACAGACGTTAATATTTTTATTTTTTAATAGAGAACATCCTCCTCTTTAATCTATATTTCAGATGTTAAAGTGAAGAACATGAAAAGCAAATATGAGCTAAAAATAGCCCCCTAATTTATAAGAGTGGAGATTCAGGGGAAGAGGGGTAGGTCAAAACTGCCATAATAGAAACTTTCATTGAGTAACACAACTCTTTATAAAGAAATTTAAAAATTAAACCAGAGAAATTGAGGTGTTCCAGGTTAAAGCATATTTATACAACTGTGAAAGTACATCAAATTACTGGGAAACAAGTGGGAAAATTTGATGGCAAAATTGGCAAAATTTGATCTGCATGAATTATTACACATAAATAAAACCAAAACCCAGCCACAGAAATCCACTACACATGTACACAAGGGCTTATCCCACGTTATGAGCCATCTGATCCAGAATCACAGAATAGCAGGTTGAAAGAGGCCTCAAGGATCACCTGGTCCAATCTTTCTCAGCAAAAGTATGGTCTAGACAAGATGGCCTAGCATTTTCTCCAGCCTACTCTTAAAAGCATCCCTTATTGAGGAATCCACCACTTCCCTGGGGAGATTATTTCAATGGCTGATTGTTTTCATTGTGAAAACTTTTCCTCTCCTCCAAGAACACTGTGAAGTTTAAGTTCAACCAAATCAGTATTAGCTGTGCCCACAGTATACTGTGTTAAAGTTGTTTTCACACCTTTAACCAAACTTTTATCCTATGAACTAAAATTTGTGAATTTCTGCCCTAGTTTTTTAACAAATGTTGAGGAAAGAGAAGGGGTGGAGAAAATGTGTGAGTAGATAATTACTGCATGCTAGAAAAAGACAAGGAAGAACATATGAAGTTGACCAAGGAATAATGTGAAGAAAACTCAAGGTTGGAGAGACATCTGGGTAGACAAGACATAGGGATAGGAAAAAAATCAAACAGGGCTGAGAAGTCCAATATTTAAAGACTGGGTCAAGTAAGAAAACCTAATAAAGAGTTTGGAAGGAAAAAAAAAAAGATAGGACAAGACACAGATGCAGCAGGACTGAAGCTAAATGGAGGGAAGTAATGAGACAGAAAACAGAAGGTTAATCTAGATGTGAAAATACTTTTGCATATCTAAGTTACACTTTTCCAGAGACATGTGATGACGGTGACCTTGCCCAGTTCTCTCCTAACCAATTCACCCAAACGACAGCAGGCAACGCTTTCCCAGTTTCCTCTGAGTGAGTTCCACAGCCTGCGAGAAAAGTTGATGCTACAGAGACAGTAACTCATTCTCAGAAGTTAAGGAGACTTCATGCAACGGTGATTTGGGAGTTTTAGGACTGCAGGATAAAGTATTTTAACCCATAACCTGGAGGGGATATGCCCCCTGCCCTTGCCCCCCCTGCCTTGGGGTCCCAGGAGCCCAGCAAGGACACACACAGAGACCACAGGAGAGGAGACAAGCAAGAGAGAGTTTATTGTCTGGCTAGGAACTTATATAAGTCTCAGGGGAATCTAAAAACTGACCAATAGAAAATCTCTGAAGGTTTACAAAACTCACCAATAGAAGGGAGGGGTTAAGAACCAATAGAAAAGGATTAATAAGACCAATAAGAAGACTTCTCTTTATCTTCCCAAGGACATTCTTTCATACAGGTAACTGTTGTCCAGGGGGATTTTGAGAAGAGGAAACAGTAAGTTGGCCAGAAACAACAAAAAGCCATTTTGAAACCTGTTTAAACAACATTAAAAACTTCAGTTTTCAGAACATTTGTGCTGTTTTCTTCACCTCCTTCACCAGTCCATTTCTGAAAAGACCTTTTCCATCCTAAGTAGGGTGAGTTCAATGCCACAACTTCATAGTCCCATCTTCTACCAGGAAACTGTCTACTCCTCGAGGACATGCAGGGTACCAATCTCTGCCCAGATGGTTCCAGTTCATGCTGGCTTTCTATGCAAGTGAGTTGCACTCAAAGAGATCACTAACAGTGCTAATAATTATAAACATAACCCTCTGAATTTCTGTAGATGGACTCCAAAACATTCAGGTCACTCAATCAAGAGCTTCTGAATAAGATCCACAACCATGTGGGAATTAATGATCTCAGTTATAATTAAAAATCCATTTGTCACTTCATATATGGAACCTAATACTTCCTTTGTGAATAACATTTATTTGACAGCCTGACGCTAAATCTTTTCATTCAATTCTTGCCTGACTACATTTGTAAAGCACTTCCCTTCATGTTTAAGGAAAGGATATGAAAATTATCAACTTATGAAAACCAAAGATACACCTCTATTCCTGCAAAAAATAGAATATTCTGTCTCCCTCTACCGGCTCTGTATTAAACCAAACCAGGAGGAGGAAAAGAAAAACTAGAGAGCTAATGCTTATTGTTATCTTAGAGAAATCTATACAGGATGCTATGCTGAAATAGCAGGAGAATAATACTTTAATCATAGTTTCTAAACAAGTATTACAACAGGCGATACTAAGAGACTTTCCAAACATGGCATGAAACCCGTTTAAAGTTATTATAGGTAATAACTTTAATGATATATTTGGGAAATTTTCTATTAAAATTATTTGTTCATTAAAAATACAAGAGAACATTAATGAACTTTCTGTTACTAAAGCTTCAGCTTATTTTATATTGATTCAGATTTAAGCATTGCTGCTTGCCTCCAGCCAGACTAAGCTACGATTGAGCTGGATGGTTTTAATTCTAAATAATTTATAGATGATACATGTTTTTAGTTTGAGTTGTTGGGGGTTTTTTTGTTTGTTTGTTTTAATTAAAATGACAGGCAAGGAAATTTTGTGATTCAAGGAACTTCTTTACAATTCGATCAGTCAAAATACATTTAGTAACATAGGCAAGCTGTCACTATATAAAATACAGGGAGATAAAAGACAGATGCCTTTTCCATATTCTTTCGATGACAACTGCAAAACATTAATTTATTTTTTTACTGAATTCTGCTTTTCTCAAATGATATAATTAAGTGCATAAAGCAATCCGCTTAGTTTTTAAGGTGGACTTGAAACAGTTCACAATGCTCCAGAACAAACTTGTATCTTCTTACCTCAAATAAGTCAAAATCACAAGAGTAAGAGAAACATGTGCCATGTTTGCCATGAGGCCATTACTGTGATTTCTCTCTTACTGATTCTCTTTGTTGGAATATTTTATTTAAATTTGGGTAAAAAATTATTATCATATATCTTACAAACTAGAAGTACAGCACAGTGTATTCATTTTATCACATATACAGCAGAACAATTTATCCTCCCTCAGAGCCATAGCCATTCATGAATCTGACCAAAATGCATTTCACTCTGCAGTAAATTTTGTTTTCTGTGGTAATACCTATTTGTATGCAAAACACACACCACCTACCAGCGACAAGGATCAACAGCTTAATGAGAAACACAGTAAGTTATGAAGTGGTCCCTGGCAACTGCTCGTTCCTCCACATTTACTCTGTCCACTCAGGGGTTCAAATGCTACAGGCCCTGTGCTGGGGTGGTTTTGAAGGACAAGCACATCAGATATGAGCTCCCAAAGCTGCCGGTGAGGGGAAGACAGGGGCAGGCCTCTCCTGTGCACCCAGCAGAGGTCAAAGACTGAGCAGTGGATGCCTCCCTTTGTAGGCTGTAAAACTCAGACCCGGAGCTTTCAGACACTGCAAGCAGTTTTAAGCATACAATTTTTTAAACAGTACCTGTTTTTTCTCCTCTCTGTAAAAGCAGACTAAAGCACAATAGACATTTCATCAGAAAACAAGCAATCAAATTTATCAGCCCTGAAATTTCCAAACTAACCGAAGTCACCCTTAAGACTTAATTTGTCAAGCAGTATTCAAAAAGGGTCTGACATAACAATGAAAAAGTATTTGTTTGCAATTCGTCTGTACAGATTGCTTAACGGTAGCATTCAAACATAAGAATGTGAGTTTAAGGTTAATTGAAAACTAGAGTTCTAGCTCTACATAGAGATTTCACTATGTGGGGGAAAAAATTCCCACTGTGACAATAGTATAAAGGTACCATGAAACTCTATATAAATCAGGTGAAGAACCACTTGTGCTTTGAAACATTAGAGTCAATGATAATGTAACTCCAAGAAATTTTAATTTTTTACTTCTACAGAATGTCACATAACATTATGCTGCAAGTATTTATCTTCATCAGAAAAACCTAGAACAATGAAAACTTCAGGAAATTAATAATGCTTTGAATTTTTAAAAGTGAGAGGGTAGTCTATAGAATATTTAGTTTCCATGGGCTTTAGTGAACAGAAAAACTCTTACATTTTGAGGCAGAGGAGGAGGTATGCAATTTTTAATGTTCCATCACATTACATGTTCTTTTTTTTTTTTTCACAGTTGAGAGATAGAAAGTAGATCTTTCCACTGTTAGTGTAAGTTTTGCAGAAATTTTAGAACTTTACTACAATATTCAAGCTACTCTAAGCAATCACTTCTCCCGTACAGCCACTTCCACCACTCTGTGAAGAAACTGGAAACAGGGAACTGCTACAGAAAAGAAATTAGTTTACCTGATCATCTCTCCAATTTGACTCATTATATTCCAACACAGGGGTTCCTACTGCTACACAGGAAATAGTACAAAGACAAGAATAAACAGTTGGAGGGAAGAAGATCAATTGTGCTGGCCTTTGGACAGGTGTTATCAAACATTTCCTCAAAGGCAAGATTACCAGGAAATTTCAAGTTATATATCCTACAGCAAAAGCTTATGATACAGAGAATGCAGGAATGTTAGCAAATCTACACTGAGCAATAAAAACACAGTCTTGATCTATTCCAAAGCAACTGCAGTTATGAGAAGTCGTTCAACATATCCTGATGGATTTGGATTAGACATTAAAGCAAGAAAAAACTAAGTTTTTGGTACCATGGAATATATGCATCCAGCTTTTGAAAAATATAAGCTGAAAATAACTACTAGATTAATATGATATATTAATAATTGAAATATCTCACTCAAAGAGATGCAATACACAAATCTACATAGTCTTAAAAAACCTGCATGCATATGCATGGCTATTAGGCAATAAAATGCATTACTTCAGCTATCTCAGTCGTTACCACCACACCATAAACATAATGCCCCATTAATTTCAGTGTAAAATTATGTACCTGAAACTTGCAAAATCACATTCATATTTAGGATGAAATCCACATCCCTTTCAGTCAACAGTCAATCTGTTTACCTAACAAATGAGACTCAGACCTCCAGACTTTACAAATCCTCTAAATACTTAAAACAGATACAAAATTCAAGAAGTCTCATTTAAAAGGAGACTACAGTATATGCTTACATGCTAATGGCACTGAGGACTTGGTTATCAAGCTCATGTTAATAAAAAAAAGTTTTCGAGAAGAAGAAATATGCCTCCGTAGCAAATGATAGCCAAGAACTTACATGCCAGGTTTAAGTAAAACAAAAGAACACTTTTAAATGCTTAAATGTGAAATTTCACATTAATAGACAAACCCTTAACTACATTAGCACATGCCACTACAGTAAAAATCTTTTAAAAAACTTTTTACATGCATTTCGAAGCTTCTGCAGACATTTTTATGAAAAGACCATGCTTTACTTACTGTACCTGAACATTTCTGTACCTGTCACGCTGCATGTTAATGAAAAAATAAGACAGGGAATATTAGGTTATTTTCACATGTCCTTTCTAAAGGCATAATTCCTATTTATTTTTACATAAGATGTTACATGCAGTTTTACTTTAGCAGAACTATCAAAAGCACTTCAGCCTATCTTAAGATGACAACTTTGCCAAGTCAAATAAAAAGGTTTCACTGTTCTGGAAAAAAAGGCTAAACAATTAAAGAGTAACATCTCTCCTCTTTCCCATGCACTCTCTCAGAACGTCCCAAAACACTGGTACTGATAAAGGGGTTTGAGGGAAGTAGGCGTGTTTTTATTTCTCATCTTTGATCAACTTGATAGAAATGAGTTACACACTATTAACAATGCTCTGGGAAGACAATTACATATGCTGTCTATAGCTGCCAGTGAGAATAATTTCCATTTCTAGCATCTACCTTATAACGCTATGAAAGCATACAGCAAGCATACCAAAAAAATTCAGTTCATATTTTCTGTTTAATTAAAGCTGAAAAAGCCTGGCAGACAACCTACAGGGAGGGTGCCACAGCATTACACACAGCTGAAGCTATGGCAGCTTACCCAGCTGAGGTAGTCGAACTTTGACTGTTTCCAGGTGCCACTGACATCACTAAGAGCCACTCATATCTAAGAAATAGCAAAGCCTGGTCTCTTGACTTTAAATGAGGTGTGAAGGCTCGAATGAAATACTGCCCATGTTAATGAAATAAACTACTTACACTAGCACACAGAAAGTACTTACACCGTTTCTGGGAAACCGCCTGCAAACAAGCTGTAACAATGTCGCAGTTCTTCTGCACTTTTTGTACAAGCCTGTCTTTCTGCTTCAGAAGACGAAGCAACTTTGCTGATTGAATAGAAATTCTGTAATTCAGTTCTTGTTTTATAGTTGTTAATTCATCAACATCTGCCAACAAACAGAGAAAACAACCTCAGTACAGGCCAAAACACATACAAACAACCCATTGTAGTTGACATACAAAGAGATTTGCCCCATGGACGTTTACATGTACAAGCTTTCTATAAATTACAAGTTCTATTGACTGGGGTAATTCCCAATTATAAATATTTTCAGGATCTGAGACAAAGTCTTTCATTTTCTTTTAAACTAACATACTTCCATTTATTGCACAGTGTATGAATCTTAACAATTATGCTATTATAAACTCATAGGCTTGTGACAGATGTAGCCAGAATATCCAATAATAGCACAATCAGGGGGTAAATTTTTAATACAGCATCTTCAAGAAGCTGCCTGTGCATGGGGAATATGTGCATTTGCAACAAAGGAACACATTCAAGAAGTTGCCTGCAAAGCTACAAATCCAATGACTGCTAAGCGGGAATCTCCACTAAGATGCAACTGGACAGCTTCGGTCAAGGCCTCTGCTGTTTCCACTGGTCAGTCACAGTGTCACCAGACCCCCCCTTAGTTCACCAAAATTCTCAGCTTACTTCTTATATTCGTTGCCCCCCATGTGATATGCTTCATGTCCAGAAGAGGGAGCTGTTGAGGAGATGTCTTAAGTCCATTAATTTTTCTGAGTCCTGTGCTCTCTCAGAAGCTCACCCCACCAGGGAAATCCTGGATCTTGCCTATCACACGCTGACCTCTTCAACTCTTCCCTATAATAGCCTGGCACAGCTTGTCACCAGCAACTACACAGCTGTCTGCTCCCTGCAGCTAAGTTTTCAAATCCTATCCCTTTCAATGCAACCATGGCCCCCTAATGCTGAAAAGAAAATCAATGGAAGAAATCCATACTTTGGTAATCTGATCTAATGAGAAAAATATGTATGCACCCAGAAAAAGCTACTATTAGTGGGATGGTAAATAGCTCAGCTTATGTGGCAAAACTTTTTCAGTAATTCTGGAGACCTTAAAGAAAAGGACAAATTGGGCTGAAATGACCATCAATCATGGGCTAGAGAAGAGCAAAGTATGACTGCAAGGAGAGTGGAACCAGTGGTAAACCAGTCCTGTATTTTATAGACACTACCCTGTTTCAGCACCTTGTGCTCAGCTGGAACTCCCAATCACTGGTACCAGTGATTAATAATAAATTCATGGATTCTGAGAGCAAAAACATTAATTTGCACTCCTATTGACTTCTACAGTCACCACACAAGCAGTGAACTTTCTTCTTTCTCACTCATGCCAGTTAGTTGTCCCTGTAAAAACAATTAACTTTGCAGCAAAAGTAATCAGTTGCAATACTACAAAATATATTCCTCAACAAGCAAGGGTTTTTTGAGTCCCAAGATGCAACAACACACAGAAGAACTTGAGCTACATCCTAGTAACATCAGGTGGTATCTCATCTCATTAAGAAGCCAAACATGGAAGCAGACAGCTATTTGCACAGGTCTGAAAAAGAGGCATGTTTATTCAACTCTGGTTTTTTCCCTCTTCATCAAAAGCAGGAATGATTAAACATCAGGAGACAAGAGGCCTTTGTGCAGCCCTCTTCATCTGATCAACTTGGAGTTGCAAATCTTACTCCTTCACAAACATGCCCTGTTGAGGTTCCTTAGCTTTTCTAAATGAGATTTTGAAAATTTCATTTAAATTTTGGTTAATTGACTATAGTATTTACACTTTTTATTACACTTATTTCTTTTCCTGAAGATATGCCAACCTGCAAATAAGCTTTACAACTGTCCAGTTTAGTTTAGGTCCACTAGAACTAAAAGGATCTGAAAAAATAACTACCTCTTATGACACACATGCATAGCATGTCTCCTAGATTGGGGGGGGAAGGAAAGAAATTAAAACTGGTCACCGATTCATCACTGTGAGGAAAAGCACTGAATTCGCGGAAACACAAAAGCTTGTGCAATCTATCACAGAAATTAATAGCAGGTAAGCCCATTTCTGCTCCTACAGCACCTTGAACAAAGGAGGAAGGAACAGCACAGGAGGCCCTGGTCTGAAGGAGCTCTCAACTAACAGCGCACGGGAAGCTTCTGGGAGCCATGGCCATGCAGAAAAGCTGCTAGAGCGAGCGGAGGGCACCCTTGGGCAGGACTCCCGAGAAGGCACAGAGGAAAAGCGAGGCGGCAGGGGCAGCTCCCAGCCCCAGCAGCGCAGCACAGGGCAGGTGGGGCGGGCTGTACCTTTCAGCCGCAGGTACTTGACCTGGCTCGGCCGCTGCTGCAGCTCACGGAGGGCGCGGGAGCGGGCGCTGCCCGAAGGGGCGGCCGCCTCAGCGGCGCTGTACAGCTCGCTGAGCAGCCCGCTCACCAGCGACGAGGTGCGGCTGAGCCGCCCGCTGCCAGGACCCCCCTCGTCGTCCTCCTCCTCCTCGGCCAGGCTGTCGGCGCTGCTCCCCGCCCTGCCACCCACGCCGGCCTCCCCCGCATCCATTTTCCACGCCACCGCCGGGTTCCGGGCCCGGCCTGTTCCACAGCGACACGCCAGAGTGGGGCGGGCAGGGGCAGGGGAAGGGTGGGGGCGGGCAGGAAAGCTCAGGCAGGCGGGGCGCTCCCCAGCCCGCAGGAGTCGCGCCCGGCTCCGCTCCCTCCCCGCGCTCCGCGGTTACAGGCCGGCGCAGAGGAGGGCGCTGCACCTGCGGAGGGGCGGGGGAGCAGTGACCTCGCCCCGCCTCCGGGCGGTGACTCTGCCCGCCGTCCTGCTCCTGCTCCCAGCTGGAGCGGGGACCTGTTTCTGCAGCAATTCAGTGCCTGGGCTGCGGCCGGTCCCCGTAGCACAGCCCGCGGCCCAGAGTTCATGGCGGGATCCGCACGGCTCCGCCTGGGCTCGCTGGGCACCGATGGCGCTGCAGGCGGACCGGCCACAGGCGGGGCAGCCACTGTAATTCGGGTCAGGAATTCACAGAACCACAGAATGGGTCAGGTTGGAAGGGACCACAGTGGGTTAAATAGTCCAACTTCCCTACTCAAACAGGGCACACTGCACGGGAATGCGTCTAGGCGGTTTTGGAGCATCTCTAGTGAGGGAGACTCCACAATCTCTCTGGGCAACCTGTTCCAGTGCACGCACAGTAAAGAAGTTCTTCCTCGTATTCAGGTGGCACTTCCTGTGCATCCGTTTCTGCCCGTTGCCTCTTGTCCTATTGCTTGACAGCACCGAGAAGAGCCTGGCTCCATCCCCTGGCACCCGCTCTATAGATATTTCCACACACCCCGGCAGTGGAACGCGAGGGGCCCAGCGGGAAACGGCCGCTCCGCGCGCAGTCTAGGGCGGGGCCGGGCCCGACGGGGCGGGGCCGGGGCTGTCGCCCGGGCCACGTGACGCCGCCCCCCCTTCGCGCTCCCGGGTCATATGCCGCGGGCGGGGCGGGCCCGCGCGCTGCTGCTCCGGGTCTGGTGGTGGTGCCCAGCGGCACCGACCCCCCCTGTCCCATTCCGTCCCTCTGC
>VYXB01007772.1:262562-395119 GCA_013397135.1 Pachyramphus minor | reverse complement strand
TCCCCCCCCTCCCCCCGCCTGCCCCGCCACGCTATGGCCCCCGCCGCGCTGCTCTGGGGGCTGGCGCTGGCCGTGCTGCTGGTGCTGAGCCCGGCGTGGGCAGCCCGGCAGGCGCGGAGGCCCAACGTGGTGCTCATCCTCACCGACGACCAGGATGTCTGCCTGGGCGGCATGGTAACACCGCCACGGGGGGCGCGGGGCCGGCGGCAGCACGGCGAGAGAGAGGGGGACTCGCTGCCCGGCCGCCGGGGCGCGTACACAGCTGTCGGCCGGCGGGACCGGGCTCGGGGGCGGGGCAGGGCGCGGGGCCGGGGTCGCTCCAGCCGTGAGGGGCGGCGGGCTGGGCCTGGCTCGACCCCGGGCAGGGGCTCTCACGGCCTCGGGCCGAACTACCCTGCTGAAGGAGCGACACGGTCGGGCTTCCGCGGTTGCGATGAGCTGCTGTGCAGAGCCACTGGGGCTCGATCGGGCCGAGGCTGGGGCGTCTCCAATGCAGCCGCCTCGGGTACCCCTGGAAACTCCCCGCTCCTCTGTTCCCTTGGACCCACCTTGCGCAACCGCTGCGGCCGCTCCAGGTCCCGGCAAGAAGGAACAGACACTTAATGTCTTGCCTGGGTGGTGCCTAAAAACTGTGGTTGTGGGACTTCTTTCACGTAGTCTGCTTTAAGTCCCCTGCTTTACCTGTTACCTGGCATCCTTGCCTTTTTAGCTAACACCCTTTGGGTATTTTTCTTCCAGACCCCCCTAAAGAAGACTAATGCTCTCATTGCACAGATGGGAATAACCTTCCTAAATGCAGTAAGTGTTCATATGAACTCTGAGCTTCTGAGGTTGCATGCATATATCTCAGGTCATCTGAGGTCTCAAAGCTGGTAATAGTTTTATGAAGCCTGTACCTGTGGTTGCAGGGTTTTTAAAATTCAACCTCTAACTACTTTTAGGTCTCTGAATGAATATAACTTACGGTCATGTTAAAATCTGTGAAGGAGTTTCACTTCCTGAAAACACTTGTGCTAACTTCCTTTAACTGTAAAGTTAAGCTGCGTAGTTTGAATATTTTCATTACAAACTGAGAAGCATTAAAAGTAGCTACTTGAAACTTTGATCAGCTTCATGCGCAATGAAAATCCACTTCACTCTTTTCATATTCTAGTGTATTTCCATGGCTAAAAGAGTGAGTCAGTGGGCAATTGCTCCTGTGTAAGAACCATGTCTAATCTTGCGTTGGGGGTTGAAGGACATGTGCTGCAGAGACCTGAAACTGGTTTCATGTGTGACTTTTCATTAGTGAAAATACTTGGGATGTAATTCTGTCTGTCCAGAAAGAAGTAGGTTTTAATGTTGATGAACATTTTAATCAACCTGTTAGCTGATACTTAAAAACTATTAATTTTGAGATAAAATAGTTTTACTATGCCAGTCTTATCTCTCTTCATTCTGTTTTTCCAGTATGTTCCCAGTGCACTTTGCTGTCCCAGTCGAGCTAGCATTTTAACAGGAAAATACCCACATAATCATCATGTTGTCAATAACACTCTGGAAGGGAACTGTAGCAGCAAGCTATGGCAGAAGATTCAAGAACCATACACCTTCCCAGCGCTGCTCAAATCTATGTGTGGTTATCAAACTTTCTTTGCTGGAAAGTATTTAAATGAGGTATTTTGTGCTTTTTTTTTTTTTTTTTTAGCGTTACAGTTTCTTTACGTTTCTCTTTCTCAAACATTCTGTGATTTTTCTATTTGGTTGGTCCCCAAAGTGTATAATATGATGTTACTTGGGTGAATGCTTCTCTTTGCTCAGATGGGGTAAATATGATGTAAAGTTCAGATCTCCAATTTGGTTAAATTCAGGTTCTGTAGGTATCGGAATGTTTTTAAAGTTGATTTTGAAAGAATGATGGAATCCAAAAGCTTTATTTTAGTATGTTCAAATGTGTTAATTTTTAGAGATGATGATTTTAATGTCTGGAGGAAATGTATAGGTGATTAGCATGTGGTACTGAAGAACCCATCAAACCAATGTCAGACCATGCATGATGTTAGAATAACATTAAAAAAATTGATTTGATTCAGTATTTCTGACTGATATATCCTCTTCCATCAGAGGACTATTTTCTTTTTAGCAGTCAATATGATATTTTAAAAATTAGGTGTCCACTGAGGTAAATTCATTGGGAGAACAGATATTTTCAGAGCTCTTTACAGCAGTTACCCAACACTTTAACGTTAAATCGCTTTTATATGTGTGCTTTTGTTTTTTTGTCTTTTTAACTAGGCTATAGTTTCTAGTAGTTTATGGTAAGATGTAAAATTCAGCACTGAAAGCTCATAAGGTTAGGTATTCGTCTTGTGTGATGGAATTGGAGCTAGATGAGTTACAGGGTTCTTAACAGCATTATTTTCCTTGCATCTCTTGGTGGAAAATGGTGGTGGTATAATAGAATAATGGGACATGAATTTTCATAGCAATGCATAAATTTGTTTCTGCTGATATTCCTGAGGCAGCAAGGGGAAGGGAAACTTAACTGTCTTCCTCTGAGCATCCCTTGACTCAGCAGAGTCTCCCATCCTTGCAGTTAGGCAAGCCATGAAGATGGGAGAGGGCAGCCCTGAGAAAAACCCATTGTGTTGCTCTGAGGCTCCCTCTATTTTGAGTTTGGCACTGGCTCAGCAGCTACTTTCCCTTTTTTGCTGTCTTAAAGGCTAGTTGTAGATTATTTGGCACTGAGGTGATTAAGAAGCTAGCATTGCTTCAAGTTCCTACTGCCATGTGTGGAGAATGAAGGAAGCTGTTGGTCTATGTGAAATTTTCTCTAGTATTTTGTGAACTGCTGTCACAAAGCCTAAGATTGTCATGTGGATGTTTTGATCACTTCTCATTACCTGATGGCATACCATATGTTCTCCAGGATTTCTGCATATTTCCAGCAGAAAATAGAGCAGGGAATAACATTTAAATTTTATTGTGATTACCAAGCTTTCAGTTACTATCTTTCTAGTCATTGAACCCTGGTTTCTTTAACAGGCTCTCCCTGTGTTTTTATATGTATATATTTGTTTTTCCCCATTCTGAAATTGAGTTTCTCCTAACATGGTTTCTGACTAGTGTTGAATAAAGCACGTGAATATGAAACATAATTTCTAGCTTTTATTCATCATAATTGAAACTGTGAGTCATGGTCTGTCTTTTTGCAGTACGGAGCAGAGGATGCAGGGGGAGTAGGTCATGTCCCTCCTGGATGGAGTTTTTGGTATGCTTTGGTATGTGACTGGTTTTTTTTTTTTTTAAATACTTAATTTTGCTTGTAATCCAATTTGGTTTTGTAATCCTAGCTGAATTGCAACTTTACTGATCATGAAAGAGCAGGCAAAGAGCATCTGACAATGCAAATTTTCTTCCCTTTTTTCCTCTATTGCATGTCAGATCCTCAGCTTTCACGAAGGCTACTCCTACTGAGTGCCTGGATTAAAAACCCCGGTTTGTAAAGCCAAAGCAGTGTGAGATAGCACTAAAATAGGTTTTGTTGTTGGAGACTTCTGAGAATTCTTGTGGTATCCTTATGGCAAATGCTCATAACCTATTTGACAAATGCTTGTGGGCAGCTCGCTTCTTACTTCAAGTAATCGATGTACGTGTTATTTTGTGTAAGGATCCATGAAACTTTTCTTTTCCACAGGAGAAAAATTCAAAGTACTACAACTATACTCTTTCAGTAAATGGCAAAGCACGAAGGCATGGCGAGAACTACAGTGTAGATTATCTGACAGATGTCCTGGTAAGAAATTTTGGAATGTTTGGTACAGAAGCTGCTTATGAGCAGATAATGCCTCATGCTGAGGGCTTGGGGAAGGGTGGGATGATAATTTGCTGGCTGTATTATTTTGTACATGCACAATTGTACTGTTGTGATAGTGGGTGGGCATAAATTAGCAGAGTAAGATTGTGAGTATATTTAGAGGTGACAGGTTTGTGTTTGAGCTCTGGAGAGGAAAGGGATTCCAGCTGCCCATTTGCCAGCCAGTAGCCTAACTGAGAGGTTAATGCTTACTGCTGGGGTGCATGAGGAACATATAGGCAGTGATTTAAATTACTTCATAAAAGGATATGTTTCATTATGTATATGCTACTTTTGTAACAGATTAACTGGGCCAAGATTTCAGTAGGAAGTTAGGCATGTAAGAATAGCTTTACAGCATGTTTTGTTCCTTAGGTATTATGATGTGTTAGTGTATTGTAATCTCCAGCTACATCAGGCTGATAACTTGGAATTATGAAAAACTAATCAGTCCTTCATAGTATGAGGGCAACCTGTAGGTGACTAAGGGAGTGTTGCCTCTTTTACCCTCCTAAGATAGAGAGGTAACAAAGGTGTCAAAGACTTAAAGGAAAGCTGGAGGAGTTACTTTAGCTCTCTTAAGGCCCTATTTGGCAAGTAGTAGTAGCTGGTGGGGAAGGGAAGATGTTCCCCCTTTCTGCCAAGCTGGAGTCATAATCTGACTTGCTGTTACAGTGTATGGGTTGGTACTGCTGGAAGCTCACATGCAGCACTTAAACAAGTTCTCTGAGATATCTCCTCGTGCAGTCTTGTAGTTTTCATTGAGACCCTGAGGAGTTCCATTGCAGTGGGTGCTAGAACAGGCAGCTGCTTACTAGAACAGCACTGATTGATGTTTCCTAGGGTACTAAACAGCTGTCTGATTAAATTTAGATTTACGTAGTCTAAAGCTAGATTGGAATTGATAGGCCAGAAGTGAGACTATCCTATTACTGGTATTGTGCTGGGTTTTTTTGATCCTCCAGCAGCTCGTAAGCATTCTGTCCAACAGGTCATTGTTGTATAAACCGCTTACTTGTGGTATGTTACCTGTTGACACAGCAGTGATTATGATTTTCAGTGTACTGCACTCTACTTTCTGCCTGTAGTTACCAAACATGTATTCAGCATTTCAGAGCCAGTGTTCGAGTTTAATTCACTTGCTGGGGAGTGTGCAGAAATAAATTGCTTATGCAAAGTTCCTGTGTTGCCTGATGTGATGTACAAGCTTTCTTGTCCTGACTAAGGGCACCTGAATCTTTCTGCTGCAGTCCTCACGTGTTGCAGTTTAAGCTCCTAATGAAATCAAAGTTGGCTACCTCTATGAGTTTACCTACATCATACTGATTTCTGAATGGTTCTTATCCTTTCTTAACTGTATTCTCATATAACTTAAGTCAGGCCCTACTTGCTTAGATGTACAAACTAGGAGGAAGGAAGAGGGGGAACTTGTAGTGTATTGTTTTTTTCTAGAAAAAGTAAAAGGATATCCAAAATGGGGTATACTAATCAGACAGGAAAGAAAAGTGCTGCAAGATTTGAATACTGAAAAACTCATCTATGAGTAGTATCTTTGAAGCTGTAATTTTAAAGGCTGACCAAGGGAAGGCCAAAATGGAACTCACAATCTCTTCTAACTTGCTACTTGAAATTGTGTATAGGCTGAAATGAAACTGAAAGTGCAGTGAAGTGGCACAAGCGAGTGGAGTTTGGCACTGTTCTTCACCAGACCTGCTGTCTTCACCCCTTGTAATCTAGGAGCTAGCTGTAGAATGAGCATATGCTATAAACAGTGGGGCTGAAATTTTTATTTCCCAGAACTATTGCTATTTCTGAAGACAATTGAAGCTGCTGAACTGGGACCTGTCAAACAGCAAATGGCATCTGAAAGCCTCAGAAGGATTCTGACTGTATTAAAGAAAGCTCTGATGTTACTTGATAAAACCTGTTTAGGTGGATTCTGTTGACATTTGAAATAGGCACAAACTTCTGATGAGCTTTTCAGTTTTAAATAATGCAAACTTCTGAAGCAAAAAGTTGTTCAGAGATGTGAGATGAATTATTTGTTTAACATCAACACTTGGGATTATTTTTATCATGAACTGCTGTTCTAGACATTTGTAGATGAGCAGACAGTAAGTTTTTGAAATAGCTTAAAAGTTCCCAGTATTACCAAGCTTTAAATAAGTTATGAATGTTTAGTTTGGATTTTTCAAATACTTACTATTTTCGTTTGAGGCATGACTTCTCTCCTCCAACAACACTGTTTGCAGGCCAACATGTCATTGGACTTCTTAGAGTACAAATCTAATTTCGAACCTTTCTTTATGATGATCTCAACCCCAGCACCACACTCCCCTTGGACACCTGCTCCACAGTATACAAAGAGCTTTCAGAATGTCAGTGCACCAAGAAACAGCAATTTTAATATTCATGGAAAGGTAAGCTAACTATTTTAATATTTGTGGAAAGGTAAGCTAACTAGCAAGAATCTCTATAGGTTGTTCTAGTTTGTGAGAGCAGCAGGCAGTGCCCTAACTTAATGGTTTAAACAGTGAGAATAGGCCAATACCATAACTACTGGTTATTTAATGATTCTGATAAGTCTGTCAGGGTCAGATACATTTATTGTGATTTTTAAGATATTTACATACCAATACCTTGTAAATAAAAAATGTAGTGACAAAACGATACAGTAGTATAATGGAATTATGAGTGATAAATGGAAAAAAAGTGAATTCCTTGTACAATTTCCAGACTCTTCTGAGGCTCTTAAAAAGTTCTTTTATTACTCAGGAGTTCAGGAGAACACATAGGTAGTGCGCTACTCAAAGGCTCGGGTGAAGAATGTTGAGAGCCCTGTCTTCCTCACGTCTGCTGGTGTGGATGGGTGGTCCATTCCTTGAGCTCATAGGAAAGCTGCCCTGAGGTGACAAGCATGTCAGACTAACCAGATGATTTAATGGAATCATGAACCACAGGGCCCAGGGTCACTAAGGACTTTGGGAACTTTCATTTGTTGAAATAACTTGCAAAGAGAACTACTGAGCCTAATGTTACAAACTCAAACATCCTCGGGACAGGGCAGTATCTTCCCGTGCCAGCAAACTTGGCCAGCTGTGGTCTAGCTCACAGTAATCTGCTGCAATTTACTCTGACAATAAGTGAAATTCACAGTTAATCTGGTGAGATACCTAATTTATAGAAGTTTTGTAATTTTGATTCAAGTAGTTTAAACTTTAGTACCCACTACTGTTCAGTGTTCAATTATTTCACTTCAAGATTTGCTTCTAATCTCAAGACTAAGAGATATCATTGCTTAAATGCCTATCAGGAGGCCAGTTGTACCTCTTCTAAGGTCACTGTGACTCATGTGGTACAGAATGAAACTTGGTTCTCGCTGTGGATTGTAGCTTGCAAAATGACCCTGTGCTTATCAGTATGATATAAAAACATGAACAAAAGGGGAGAAAAGGGCTGCAGGCAGTAATAAATACTTCAGCCCAACTTTTTAAGTTTCAAACTAGGGAGTAAGAATCAGACTGGGATCTTTTCCTTTGTAAAAGGATCCTGAACTTTGGCTTAGATTCCACTACTGTAATAATTGAGTGCTTTTAAAGTAGTGATCTAGAAATAACTTGGTCAGTGAAGTCAGCAGCTAGCATACAGTGTGGAGCTCCCTTATGCGGTGCAAAAGCTCTGCATATGCCTGTATCACACAAAGCAAAACAATAGACTTAATTAATATCTGTGGATACAGCAGTTTTCTTATAGGAGCAGAGTAGTATTACCCCTCTTCCTAGACTCAGAAGCTGAGGTCATTAACAATGTGTATTTCTGCAGTTGGCACTGCTGTGGTCTTGAAGCCTAACTCTTCTTTGAGCTTCACTGTTTTCTAGGACAAACGTGATTCCTGCAGTAGCAGTAAACATCCTCACTGATGTTGTAGTGCTTGCTGGACAGTCTTGCATTGTACAGTCTTGAGTCCTAAATGAATGTTGCCTCGCTTCCTTATACAGTATATGGGCAAGGGCTACTAAAAGGAGCCATTTAGGCAGAATCTCTGCGTGAAAAATAGGAGTTAAGCTCTTGTGTACATCACCGCTCAGAATCGGACTTGAATTTCTGCTTCGGATCCTCAGCTATGAACTGCATGGAATGATGGACACCTGTCTGGGTTCCCAAGCAGGACTGTTAATATCCAAAAGAGTGTTTTATCTAAGCTGTTCTGAGAGGGAAGTTAATTAAGATATGGGTTGGGTATTTTGCTTGCATGCATTGTTTTTCTTGCAAAATTGGAGCACAGCTCTGTTCAGATTCTGCTGGCAATATATGGTATATTGTCTTGATCTCCTAAAATTTCTCTGAGAATGGAAGGTAGGGAGGCAGCAGGACTGGTGGATAGCTTTGTATGTAAATTCTGAGACACTTGACAGGGAAGCAGATTTGAGAACTCTTGAGTCAGTGTGAAGTTTATTGAAATCCACAAAGGTGTTTAGGTTCTGTGTGAAGGTTTTGAAATTTCAGAGAAAGTAGGAAGAACAAAATACTCAAGTGAAAGGGGAGGATTCTGCTGCAGTTGGTGACTTCCTTGCCTGAGTTGTCCAGCCTTACAGAAGCACCTATCCTAAGCACACCCTTTTGTGAAAAGTGGCTGGTGCACAGGTGATGTTGTCAGCTCCTCTGTTCTCGAAAGAACTTCTGCTGAGCTGGAGATAAGATTTGTGAGGTGTTCCCTTTGTCCTTTCTCAGCCAACACACAAGCCCCAGATGTTTGGTCTTGATTATGCTCTGTTACTTGTTGAGATAGTAGTGTGGTGTCTCTCCAGAAAATTGTTTTACAACTACTGTAAAAGAACCTGAATACAGCTGAATTAAAATAAACTGGATGTGGTATTAAATCTCTATGCCAGAAATCTTTCCTATGATTGTCAAGAACAAAAACCAGGGTAACTGAATAGTTGCAGGAGATGAGTCACTTTGTTGTGAGTCCCTAAAGCCTGAGCTCATTCAGAGTCATTTGCTTGTGACAGGAGGGAAATTGCATAAGGAGAGGCTCTATGGAGAGGAGGGACCATCTAAATACAGGCTTAAGCTGAGGATGATGAGTGGGTCATCTCTGACCTACTAAATGAAAAAGTGTAAAGCTGCATTGACATGACTTTCTTTGTTTTGATTCCCACTAATACTAACCTTCAGGTTGTTCACAACAGACCTTCCCAAGTGTTTGTACAGCAGCTGACCCAGTTCAGACTGGTGCTTCTATGTGGGAGTATCACATTTTAGATGAATTACATAGTCTTCATTACTTTGGGGGGGTAGATGAGGGGAGAAAGGGAGGAGCTGTTTCTGAAAGTTGGGGATGCAGCTAGAAGAATCAGTGATGCTGTAGCTAAAGAAATGCTCCTGTTTTGAAGCCAAAATCCAAATAAAATGGTAATGTTCTGCTCTCCTTCCTAGTATCCAGCCTTGAGTTCACAGGTTGCCAAAAATCTGTTAGTAGTACTGTTACAGATATTTGTCCTCACCTGTTTATGACTTAAGTAGTTCCAATTGCTTTTGATGCAGGAGTTCTTCTCTTCCCACCTCTCTGACCGTTAGGAGGCTCACTAATCTTAGTCCCAAAGGTCCAATACTCTGACAACCAAGTCCAATCTTACAACGATGCTCAATACTTTAGATTGTTTTCATGAGTCTTGTCTCTGGCTATCAGACTTCTACCTCTAGGAGAGCCTTCCTGAATTCTTTCACAATTTTCTTCCCTGAACTGCTTTGAAAAGATCCACAGCTATTTTCTTCTCATCAAGGGCTGAGCATAATGTAATATATTCTACTCTTGAAACTTTGATCTTCTCTGTTGCTTCATGTAAAATCTGAGTGAGGCTATCAGTTTGATAGCGTTGCTTGTCTATTTCACAGGAATAATTTCTATTGTAATTGGCCTAAGAAAGGCTTAAAACCTGATACTTCTCTCCTACACTAATCTTTGTCTTTTTTTATTTTTTCCCTTTAGAACAAGCACTGGTTAATTCGACAAGCAAAGACTCCAATGACTAACTCTTCAATACAGTTTCTTGATGATGCTTACAGAAAGCGGTAAGAATTTTCTTGTTCCTTAAGGTTTCTGATCAGAACTTATAATTTGTTTTCTTAAGTGTGGTTTTTGTAAAAAACTTATAGTAAGTCTGACAATCAATATCAGATTACTTCTAATAGTTCTCTGGTATCTGTCTCAGCCAACGTGGCTTTGTTTACTTTTTGCAAATGAACTTGTAATTGACTTAAGAAATATTTTATTCACAAATATTGCCACCATTTATCACAAAAAAGTCCAATCAGACTTGGTTTTCCTATTGCTTTTCTTTCAGTGCACTAGAGACATTTATTTAAAAAATGGCCTTACCTTCTGTTTCACTTAACTCTGGATTCTTGCGTGATGTACATCAAATGTGATTGATCTGTCTGCCAGCTAATCTGATTTATTAACCTCGACTTAGAGTCTTACATGGGAATACCTACCTCGCCAAGGGCGGTGCTTGATTCCTTTTTATAAAAGGCGATGTGGGGAGTAATGTCTAGATACGACTTGTTTTCTTTTCTAATAGAAATGAAGAGCATTTATTTTGACTGCAGGTGTGTTTTCTTCAAAAGTTCTGAAATAAACCTTAGCTTAACTTTTAAGTGTTGAATTTTATTTTTAACAAGTTATCAGGTACTTTGGAGATGGAAAACAAAGATTTTTTATTTTTTTTTTAGCCTCTTGCTTTATAAAATCTGAAGGTAAAATTATGCAACAAAATCTTAAATTAAGCCTGGAGAAAACAGCATCTGAGAATTGAATAGCTGTAGTTAATTCAGCATAATACTAGTCTGTGGAAGCTTGTGGAAACAGTTGCTTTTCTCAGTGGCAAACCCCATGATGAAGAATAAAAAGAACTTGTAGCTGTTGAAAGCTTTAGATAGCCTGAAATAATGGGCCCTGACATTACATGAGTAATTCAAAATAGCTGAGATAGTTTCCAAACAGAAAGTATCTCATATAGACAACTGAATTCATGTCAGTCTTGCATTTTAATATTAAACTACATATAAGGAACTAATAACAACTGACCTTGCAGGAGATAAGTGACTCTTTGCCACAGTGTTGCTTCAGCGTAGGTCTTCAGTGTCTCCAGATAAGAAGTAATCAGCATTTTGGTGTCTACACTACAGACACTACAAAATAAAATTAACAAGAACTCAAGACAAACAATCTTATTTCTATCTCTAACTGCAGCCTCAAAAAGAACAGTGTAGTAGTCTATGAAGTTTGTTTTTAGAATTTGTAAGCAAAATTATTCAATTACAGTGCATACACTGTTAACTGGAAGCAGGATATGAATGGCCTACCTGCAGTCAGAGTTATTCTAAATTTTTCATACTCTAATATGAAGTGCTTTTTCTGTATAGGTGGCAAACTCTTCTGTCAGTAGATGACCTGATAGAGAAACTAGTGAAGAAACTGGAACTGAATGGAGAATTAGACAACACATACATCTTTTACACTTCAGACAATGGCTTCCACACTGGTAAAATTTTCACTGCTTACTGAATATTTGTAGAAGAGCCAGGAATCAGATAACATTTCACCCTCATGACCGCTCCAGAAAATGGAAAAAGGAGCTGTGGAAAACTGTAGACATGAGAAGTACTGGTTTGAGTTGAAAAATAATCTGGAGTTGCAGTGTGGGGGTGTTTGGTGATCTTATAGTTTGGTTGGGTTTTGGTTTTTTGTGGTTTTCAGCATTAATCTCTACCAGTGTATCCTGGTATACATAAAATTAGACCAGAAAGGGAGGAAGGGTCTTTGTGTTCTGTAGGAAGTGTTGGCATAAGAGGTAAAAATCTGTCGAAGACCTATCTGTATCATGCTGTACAACTAAAAATGCAGTATGTAAGCTGTTAAACTTTTTAAGATATGGCTTATACTTGGGAGTTGTCTGTTCCTGTCCTCCAATTTGTTAATGGACTTCAGGTTAAGAACCTCTTCGGACTTCTTTAAAAATTGGCTGCTGGCAATTATGTACCCACAGCAGGGGATTTGGAACTAGGTGATCTTTGAAGGCCCTTCCAACCCAAACCATTCTTCTATGATTCTATGTAACACAAGACTTGTAAAATGTGAAACAAGAAGTCATTTAACTTTTTCCATTTTTCTATTGTATAGGCCAGTTTTCTTTGCCGATAGACAAACGGCAGCTTTATGAGTTTGATATCAAAGTTCCATTGCTAGTTCGAGGACCAGGGGTAAAACCAAATCAGACAAATAAGGTAAGAAAGAAGTGAAATCAAGAGTATAGATTTAATTTTAATATTGTTTCACAGTTATCAACTTCAGGTTTTCTCACTCTGCAGATGCTTGTTGCAAATATTGATTTGGGTCCCACTATTCTGGATATCGCGGGATATGACTTGAATAAAACCCAGATGGATGGGATGTCACTGTTGCCACTGTTGGTAAGTGGATAAACAGGGATAGTAACAGATAATTCTTGCAGGGGTAATTCTTCAAAGTGAATACTACTTCCTTTGATAGACTAGCTTGACTCATAACCCAGATTCTTCCCTTGATATAATTTTCACATGGGATGTTCATAGATTACTGAAAAAAGTAGTTATGTTGTTTAAATGCAGATGTATTTTTGTAAGCACTACAACTTTGTGATCATTTTATAATAGAAAGTTGTGTCATCCTTTGGCTAATCCTGCCATTTGTAGTAATTCCTATTTTGAAGCCTGTGAGTTGTTTCCACCTTGCATCCTCCTTCCCCTTTTCTTAGCATTTCTCTGTATAGACATAGGAGAAGAGCAGACTATTCTTACGAAATCTTTAGTTTGACTTTGTTTTCAGTAGAACTAGTGTTTCCTGCCAAAGTTTGGAAAAATGCCTTTGGTTTTATAAAGTAAACCTGACCTTTCCAATAGGTGAGCAGAAGCCTATTTAAATAAAGCTGCTTGCAGTTGATCTGTTTAGTTTTAATTAAATTTAGTCTATAAATTGAAGGCAGCTTACTTGGAAAGTAAGATCATCCAGATTTAAAACTGTGCTTTGCTTTAAAACCTTGTATCCAAAACCTTAAGCTGTTCTTTAGACAGGAGCAGGTAAAAGGCACCTAGTTTAAACTCTGATGGAATCAAAACTGAAATTCATTGTTTTGCTTCGTATGGCTGTGATGGTGCTGTATATTAAATGTACAGTTTCATCTCCTTTGTCTTTTAAAATGCAGCTACAAATTGGCCAACTTAAAACTTAATTGTTTCTTAAAGGTGTTTATCTTTTTTTATGCCAGGGGTATCTTTTTGCATCTATTGGGGTAATGTGATATAAACCAAAGAGAAACAGCCTTGTTTACAGGGATATTGTCTGCAGGATAGTGATATCTGGCCATGTGGCTCCTACTTGGTATTACTTCATGATCCTTTATAAATTGAAGATAGTATTTTAAACCCTCACAAGAAGGTGTACTAATATTTTTGGAATTGAATTCTTGTCTTCCAGTTACACAAGATATTCTAACCTTTAAGTCAACTATTTAAGACTGACCCTGCCTTGTAAGCAACAGGAAGTGTTAGTATTATACCAAGCATGCAGAATTTATTCTGTTTCACGGTGCAGTAGATAGTAAGTTGTGTTAACCTCTTGTTGTAGAGAGGAGACAAAAATGTCACGTGGAGATCAGACTTCCTGGTGGAGTACCAAGGAGAAGGGTACAATGGCAGTGATCCTACCTGTCCTGGCCTAGGACCTGGAGTCACAGTAAGCAAGACAAGATCTGGTAATGTTAGGAAATAGCTGCTGAATTAAACCTGTTTGCTGTGTGGGCTAACCTGGTTCTGTACATAATCCAAGTGTCTTGGTAAGTTAGAGCTCTGTAGGTCCTGTGCAGCATTTGAGAATTGGAGGGAGACTTCCAGCCATGTGACATCTCCATATGACCATGGAGATCACAGTAACCCTTTCAATGGGAATCTATTGGGCCTGAGGGCTGGAGAAAGATGCAGGAAGGTGCGGGCTTAGCCAAGTGTGTGGCAGTGGCATAATGTTCTTTCTAAACTTGCAGTGACCTTGTTGCACCGTTCTTGTCTGTGACTAATATTTAAGTCACTAGCTACTCTTTGAATCAAAGCAAGTTTGCTTTGTTTTACTTCAGTAAAGCATCCCTTTGGTGTTGTCTTTAGTAGTGTGTTGTGCTGTTCTGTTCAGTGTATGTACGTTAGCTTCCTGAACATAGTGCACTTAATCATGGTGCATTTAATAGCAACACTTTCTCAAATTCAGAAGAGCTGAGTTTTTGCTTAAAGTCCCCAGTGGAGACTCGTGTGTGTTAAATTAAGATCTGGATGTTTGTCAGTTAACTGCTGTTGGCATGAGTATAGTCTCTAGGAAAAGGATTGCTAGTTCATCTTCTCCTGTTTTGAAGTTTTTGTTCACTGCTCACTTCACAGCACTGCTTCCCGGACTGTGTCTGTGAAGATTCCTATAACAACACATATGCTTGTGTAAGGACACTGTCAACTTCCTGGGATCTGCAGTACTGTGAGTTTGATGACCGGGAGGTAAGTCTCTGTCTGACTAGAAGATGTCAGCTGTTCACAGCTGTGAGTCTGTCTGCACTCTTATCAGCTCTCAAGGTTTCTGTGAAGTACCCTGAAAAGCAGACTAGCATTGCTTGCAGGATAAAGTTATCTCCTGGTGAGAATGTTTGACCAAAACTGTAGTGAGGCTCTTGGGGGGGAGAGGGGGGAGGGGGAAAGGAAGAGAAGTGAGGCCTAAGCTCTGATTATCACCTTCTGGTATTACCTGACAGCCTCTCAGGGAGCTTTGCTGGACCGGGTTCAGTTTTCTCTGTAGTTCCATATGGCAGTCTCTTCTCTACAAATATTTTCTGCTCCACTGTACCTTTGCTGTGTTTATGTTCAGCTGCCACTCTTTTACCCATGAAGAATTGAAATTCCAGGCTAATAATTTCTCTCCTATTACTCATTTGTTTGGGGGGAAAAAAGTACTTAGGTTGCAACTGTGCCTATCATAAGTTGTTTGGGTATAAATTACATAGTGGCCCCTCTTCAGAAACTGTACAGATCTCACTAGTGGAGTGCACACTGTACACACAAAAGGTGATGTGTTACACAGCTGATCATGACTTGTGCCCATTTGCACACAGCTGCTCTATTTCTAGAGCATGTTGGGTTTGAGGCAGCTGGGTCACAGATCTAATAAACTGCTGTATTGTCAGCAGATATGCAATAACAGTATGAACAGCAGGTATCCTCAATAATTGTGCACCACAAACACACTTTATGGTGGTCTACAATGAGCAACTTAAACCAGGGGAGTAAATCCCACAAGATGTTTTTGCAGTTAGATAGTGTGAAAAAATGTACAGGAGACCAAAATGCCAATTAGCAAACCCTACCCTTTGTTTTGCCACTTTCTGGCAACTTCTGTGATCAAGTTAAATAAGTTTTGCAGCTTTCTTAGTAAAAGTAGACTCCAAAGTTGATTCAATAATACACTTCATGTCACTTTGTTTTTTTTTCCTGAGGAGCTGTGGCTGTGGCATTTTTGGGTCACTGCTTACCTGGGTTAGCTAAACGAAGACTAATAGTATTGGGAAGGTGCAGCAATGTGACTTTTATGACCTTGCAGTGAACCTTGTAAGAAAGCCTGCAGCCAAAGTCTGTCCAGATATGTCTTTATCTACAAAATAAAGTAGACACAACTCAGCCAATTTTTATCAATATCATCTGCAGTCAGGCCTCCTACTCCAGCACAGACAAAACTGCAGCTGAATTCTTGAGATATGTTTGACCAGTATTTGTCCCACAGAACAGTCTAGAGGTTTAATGTCCTAAAAAACAAATCTCCAGACAGACTTCAAAGCACATGGATGAAGAATAAGCTTTTCCCTTCTGTGGCTATGGCATACTTCAGTTTATTTTGTACATGAAGCCAAGACACCTGTTTGGGTCTAAGGGCTCTAAGTATCTGATGAACCTAGAATGGTGATGTGATGGTCATAAAATTGTGTATTTTGAGATCCATTAGTGAAAAGACAGCCAGCTTAGCCTCGGTTTCTTACTGTGGTCTTATAGTCATAAGACAGGTTCCATTAATGTGTTGGAAAAGAGTCTGCAGTGAAGCGAGTCCTTCAGGTGAAAGTAAAAACTTTTCCAACAATACTGTGCTACTTCAACACTTCTGCTTTGCTTGCACACTGCCTTTGACCACTTAGCTGCATGACTAAACATATCTTGTGTATGGGGCTGCTGCAATGGAGCTCAAAATAACATTTGAGACTGTGTGCTGCCATAAAGCATTTTTCCCAAATAATATGACTAAATGTTAATTAGCATTCTGGAGTTAATACAGTGCAAGAACTTTCTTCTACAGGTGTTTGTTGAAGTGTACAACTTGACTGCAGATCCACACCAGATCAATAACATCGCTAAAACAATTGATCAAGAAATTCTAGAAAAGATGAACTATCGATTAATGATGCTGCAGTCCTGTTCAGGAGCAACTTGCCGTACACCAGGTGTCTTTGATCCCGGGTAAACACTGCTCCACTTAATTATATCTTAAATATAACTGCATATTTTTAAAAATAAGGTTTTATAGAGGGTATTTGTGATGGAATATATTATTATTGATGTAAGTACTGCTGTTTAATAGAGACGTTTTCTTGATGCTTCTATTTTTTTAATGCTTAATCTCTATTTTAATTTCACTTACCAAATATAACTTTGGTATGAATACTACTACTTTAATGTTGTCAGCCACTGTTGACTTAGAACAGCTGAAGAGTACAGCTGTGCTGAGTAGTCAGAGGCAGTGACCTTGGGTTTGCCTGCAAACCAGGAAAAGCTCTGCTGGTTTCTACAGGCAGGCATTTTCCAAATACTTGCTCTGATTGTGCCTGGGAGATGCTCTTAGCAAGAACATTTCCTGTGGGACCTAAGCTGTATGTATTAGTCAGTTTTTGTAAGTAAATAGCACTTCTTACATCAAAACTCCATCAGTACTCATTTACACCAAAGCTTTTTTAAGCACTGTTTAAAATCTCCTTACAGTTGTGCTACAGAAGTTTGTAATTTGGGAAGCAAAACTTTGTTAGAATGCAGCTCCTGAATGTTTGTTATACATGCCTGTAGGCTTTTGATACATTATAGCTAGTACTTATTTCTTTGGAGACCATCCACTCCTTGGTTGCCTAAGACTCCTTATAGAAACTTCCTTTATAGAAATTGTTGCTACTGCATGCAGTTGAGAAAGCAACTACTTATTGCTAGAATAGCCTTGTACCAGAGCTATTCTAGCAATAAGCTTTTTCTAGAAGTGCTGGTCACTGCAGGGCAACTAACTCACACCGACTGTTCCTTCCTGTAGGTACAGGTTTGACCCACGGCTCATGTTCAGCAATCACGGCGTACGCACTCGGAGGTTTTCTGCACAGTCCTTATAAGACCATCAAGAGCCTCTTGCAATCAGCTCCTACTGACCAGTTTCTCCAGTGGCTGCAGCAGGTCTGTCTCTGTTAACTCTCGCTGATCACAGCTGGAAGACTTTTAATGGGCTTTTCAAACCCTGTTTGGAAAAAAACCCCTTGTCTTTAGCTGGTTGCCTTGTGCAATATGTATATTTAATAGCTGAACTCTAACTAAATCGTTAGACACAGCTAATCTGTCTTGCTCAAATAGTTGATTATCACCTTTGTCTTTCAAGTACCTTTTCATATCACAGGCACAGAGGTGAACCTATGCCTATGAATCTGAACAGTTTATTTTGTTCTAAAAAATCAATAAAGGCATATTTGAGTCAGGTTAGATAGGCAGGTGCTATTGCACAGTAATGCTCACCCATATTCAGTGTCATAGACTTTCTTAAAAGCTATGTTTAATTACAGGTTTCCTGTATCAAGCTCAGAGCTGTTAATGACAATAGCAAACTAGCCCAAAATAGAGTAGGAAAGCATTAGTCAAAACTATAGGATTTGACTAGCAAGTGTCTTGTGCAGAATTCAAATCTGTTTGCTAAGGAGTCTCTTTCAATGAGAGGACTTCAAATGAGACCAATGAATTTTGTAGGACAGCTTTGGTAGCTTGCGAACAAGAATGTAATGTCAGGCTCCTTTTAGTTTGAAATGCTGGAACAGGTTACTGAAAAAACTCTTAGGGTTTAAGATAGGCCTCCTAGTGAGTTTAAACAAGAGAGTGTTGAGGCTAGTAAGTATTCAAGTAAGTGTGCCTGTGCTTCGAGCCAACTCTTAGGTCTGTTTTTAATACACAAACAGAAGTAATACTAAAATAAACAAAATCCCACAACCAGGGCACCACAGTTGAGTTGATCTGTTTCTAACCTCCAAATGTCTTGAATTGTCTAACATCTTATGTTGATTAGATTCTTGAAGGTAATTTATTTTGAAAGCAAACTAGCTAGAAGTAAATCACAGAATCATTGCTCACTAGACATTAGGCTAAGAGCTATTTTAGGCAGTTTAAGTGTTTCACAGTGTTGCTTTTTGGTTGATACATGACTACTTGGAACCTGCAATAAGTGGCCTTCACACCAAAGGTCTGCACGTCAGAAATCACTTTGTTTCTTTCTGAAAGGATGTTGTCTTTTCAACCTTCTGATTAGGCTTATTTGAAATGCAGCTGTCACATGCACCCAAACTTAAGTATCTTTCTAAATCTTGAGAAACACCCAAAATTGCATTACCATACAACTTCTGTAAAGATTCACTGGCAAAACGCTGTCTGGAAACACTGAATTGTGGATCTTTTGCAAGACAAGTTCCTGTTGCTTGTGGGCAAATAAATTCTGTTATCAGCAAGATAATTGTTCCCTTGTCAAAGTGTGGCAAAATTATTTAGTTTTCAGTCAGTTATTTCACATCTCTTGCCCTGCTAGAGAGCATAATTATTTTGACTTCGGTCACATAATACCTTTTAGGCAGTAGTCATTAAGTAGGCAACAAAGTATGACTCTTTCCAAACTGTGAAGGTGCATACCCCAGTGTGCAGATCCACCAACTGGATACAAGCAATGCTACAATAAAACACTTTGAACTTTTAATTCTGAGGCACAGAAGTTGTCCTTCGTGTAGCTTATAGTTGCAAACTTCTGTGGTGGTCTCCAGGGTAGATATTACAGAGCCTTTGTTTCAAATCTCTTGAAGTGACCAAATATTTTGAGGGGAAAAAAATTGCATGGAAGGTAACTTTTCAGCTGGAGCATCTGTATGAACACAGAAGTTTTTGGATATTCAAACTACTTCCATGCTTTCAAATACTCAGGAGGGTTTGTTTTTTTCCTGAACTACAACTATAGCTTTATCCTGTTTTATTGTTTCTTAGGCCTTAGCATTGCCCATTGATATCCTTTGTAAACTGTTTTGTCTTTTGAAAAAAACCCAAAGTTGTTGTCAAGTGTTCTCATGCACACTGAGCTAAACATAAAGCTCATGTATGTAGTGTTTTGCTCAGAGAATTCTAGCAACTTGTCCTTTGTTTAAACTTTGTTTTTGCAGCGGTATGGAGGCTGGTGTCAAATACATTGACTGCTGCACATTAAACCCTCAATAGTTCTAGCAAATCTGGGTCATATATCAAGTTTCTGCTTGAATTAAGTTTTAATGCAAGTACTGTGCATTCTGTTCCTCCTTAATAGAAAACAACTTTGCTATGGGTACAAGTGTCTAACTCTAACACAGTCTTTTCTTAAAGTAATCTTAAGCCATAAGGAAACTTTCTTTTGAAATTATTTACTTTTTGCCTAACAAGTAATATGAAAATTGACAGAATTGATGCAGATGCAGATTATTCAGTATGAGTAACCAGATGTTTTACCCAAATTAATACTCTTGCTATCTGCACATACCTGTAAAGCATTTTGTAATGAGGCTTAATAACTGTTGCAATAAAGCATAACAGCCTCAAATGAACAGTGTTAATTCTTATCTCTGATTAAAAAACCACTATGAAGGAACTTTGACTCTTACTCAGATCTAATTCCCAACTAAGTTATTTTAAAACTAAATGGTCTTTTGGGATATTCCATTTCATGTGCTGTTTGACTATGGCTGTACCTGTACCTTGTTACCGAAGGCATTCATGTTAAATGTACAGTTTTAAATAAAGGGCCTTACTGGTACAGAGTTGGGTTTAGATAAAATGTGATAATTTTTTTTTTACTTTTTTTTTAAATCATTATTAGCAAAAGTAGAGCTGTGAATTTTTAGTGATCTGATCTGGTAAGGTAGATACTATACAGGGAGAAATGCAGTTAAGAACTTCATTATGTTACCCTAAACCAAAAAACATTAATTATCATCACTTCAGCATAAGTGAATACAGCTAGTACATGCTTACCCAGCATGGGCCCAGTAAGCTGGAGTTCTTCATTCTGAGGAATAAAGCTGTAACAGGGACACATACATGGAAGCACACAGCCAAAGCAGGTTATAACACCTTTTCAATGAAGCTAAATTTGAGATTGACTCAACAAGCTGAATACAGTATTTCAACATAATGAAACAGCTGTCATTTGTTGTGATTTGATTAAAATTAATTTTCTTTGTATTACTCGCTGTATGTGAGCATACTTTGCTGTAGCATGTTGTGAGCATATTTCTGCTGTTTTGAACGTCTGTTTAGAAAGTGCCCTTCCAGAGGACCCTGTTCACTGCTGCACTTTTGGAGAAAGAAAAAATAAACTGCCTCTCAAACTTCCTAACTTTGTTATTGAGCTTGAGTTAAACCTTTCCACAGGAATAAGCTGTGTCACATGTCTAAGGACTGAATTCCTGTTTTATAAGCCTGTACTCTGCTTTACTGCCCTGCTGCCTAACAATGGCTACTTCATATGGTCACAGGGAACCATATATACAGCATCTAGCAGGACACCTGCCTACTTTTGCACCAGGAAGAAACATTGAGGTGAGAGGACAAATTGAAATGCAACTGTACTTGCTCAGAGTTCCTTGGAAACTGATGTAGGTGAATGGACGGAAAACTTTAACAAAAAGTACAATGGAGAAACTGGTGTTCATGATTAAGAGCAGCGTGTTCTGCCTCTGGGAAAGAGAATAAAAATCACACATAAAGGCTTTTTCCAAAATGAGAACTGTGAGCAACAGCAAGATAAATGCTACTTACCCCAATCGCTGCTAGAGAGTTGAATTCCTTGAATGATTCTGTTTAAAAATATATACATAACTTTTCTGAACTACAGAGGAAGGTGATTTGGTACATCTTCAAACTATTTAAGTCTGAGGCTTTCACAAGCTACTAAAACAAGTATTTATGCATTGTATTTGCATTTCTGCTTAACCATTTCTCCTTCAGCAAAGAGGGTAGCAGTCTCCCATTAAGTAGACAAAAATATTTAAGGGCTTCTTGAAAAAACATTTTTCTTTTGATGTTCCAGCTTATAAAAACTATAAAGTTTACTGTAGCACAAGTAAAGGCAGCTCTGTATTACCTAGATAGACCTTCCCACAGTGCTCAAAGACATCACTTACAGCTCAAGTGAAACATTCATCAGGGGCACAGAACCTGCACAATGTCTCCTTTGTCATTAATTTCTAGGAACAAGTCATGTTTGTGGAGAAAATTGCTGCTACAAGGCTAAAGGAGTCACCTGTTTCAGAAAAAGAAATCCAGTGTTAATACTTCATTCAAGGGGTGGGGCATGGGAATTCCACGATCAGAAAGAAAGGGCAGTGCTAATATATTGCTTTCCAAATGTTGCTGTAGTCAGATTCAGCTGTCACTTAATATTTTAATAATATGCACTGGACTGTGTTTAAAGCTGGGGTTCAGTAATTGCTCACAAATCTCAAAATATAGTCAGTACCTGCTTGCTCAAAGTTGTTTGAACTTATTCCAGCTGCCAAACACTGCTCATTTTCTAGAATCAGGAATAAGTGACTTGACAGAACACAACTGAATCATCCACTTCAGCATTTTTCCTGTGCAAGTTCTACAGAAAAGCCAGCTCCATGACTCTTGCTTAGCAAGAATGACTTTGCAGACTGCAGACTCCTCTAGGTTGGCAGCAAATAAAGGCATCAGCTCAGGGACTAAAGAGTCATAGAGATAGTCTCATACTGTTGATGAAAATCAGTGAAAGCATAAGCAGAGCATACATGCTCTGCTGTTTTGTTCTGAGGGCTCTGCCACATTATCAACCAGCTAAAATGTTCAGTAGATGAAAGGAAAACATTACAATGACTGCTGCAAAACAGGAAAGTAACCTTTCTCCTAGGGCACTAAAATCCTAAGCAAAAAAAAAAAGTTTTTTGAGCTGTGATGTTTTGCTTTGGTTTTTGAACCACCAAAATAATACCAAAAATGTGTAAGTTTGCATTATTGCACTTGGATACCTGCTTAGCAGTGTTTTTAATCCTCTGCTTTTAAAGTGTTTAAATTAACAAGGCAAAAACCTCACAGAAGTATTCAGATCTTCTGACATGGCATTGTAATTCCAAAAGCTTCTCTGTAGGGTATCAAAGGAAAAACACAGGCAGTGATTAAGCCCCACCATTAAAAAATAACATCCTCCTACCTTTTGGTTACTCCAGGCTTTGAAACAGTACAGTCCACATGACCAAACCTAGACTTACTGTCTAGGTTTACCAACAAAATACACTTTTGGTGTAAAGTCTGTTAATTGTCTGGAAACACTTACCTACTTTGTCTTTTATTTACATGGATTGAGCTAAAGGAGACATTGTTTTTAATGTGTGTCCTAGATTTTCAGTCAGCCTTGTTTACATTTAAAAACCAGTGCTCTCACCTGGCAACAGGTGTTAAAAGATACTCTGTACAACTTCTGCTGCCTTTCTGTGTCAGTGTTACTAAAAACCCAGAGGTTCTCACTGTGTCTAATGAGCTTAAACCAGAACAGATAAAAAAATGTCTAACATCTGCTCACACACATCTATGGAAAAATGTTGCAAGCAAAGAGCAGAGATTTTGAAAGTATCAGTTGACAGATCTAGAGTAAAAAAACGGTCTAAGATTACCGGCATACAGAAAGCACCTGTTCATCTGAAGGGAGAACTTCAGAGCCACTGTTCCAGTACAACTACTTTGACTGGTAAAAAAACAAGAGGCTGAACTTTGGTGTCATAAAATATACTGGTGTTCCACTGGCTCCCAAGGCATGCTGAAAACAGCTGAAATTTCTGATCACATACCAGATTCTGTATTTAAAGAGAGAAATCTTAGACTTGCTATTTTCTCTCATGCTATGCACAAAGCTATGATGCTATTTTTAGGTTTATAGAGCTAGTGCAAAGGAAGGCAGCTTTGCACTTGACTTCTCTCATGGGTAGCTGTAAAGTGAAGGCAAAACAGAACTCCTCTACTTATGCATAGTATCCTGTCTTACTCATATGGAAAACACACTCAAGAAAAATAGGACCAAGACAGTACTTTGTACAGCATCATGAAAGATGTTAGATTTAACAACACTGAGCATTTGCAGAATTAAATCTTTGTAAAAAGACAATTTTGAAAAGTACCTTTAAGGAAAGCAGGAAGGAAACAGCTTTGAGAAGGCATTTGCTAGTACTGGGTACCTCAGTGCAAGGTGTTGAGCTGGGTCCCATCCAGGCCTCTGCTGTTGCAGCTGAAGGCACTTCTAATTTGTTTGCACAATGGGAAAAAAGAGCATTCCAGGTGATTAGCTCTCACCTCAGTAGCACACATCATGACAAGGTGTCCTTTCAAACATGTCCTGGCCTACACAGTAGGCCTTGAGAAACACCACACAGCCAGCTCCAGCAGTGAGGCTGGATGTCTGAACTGCCTGGCTCAAACTGCTCTGGACTGGGAGTTGCCTGCTAGCTACTACAGGAATCTCTTTTATCTATTTACACATCAAGAGGAAAATAATTCCTCCAGAACAGGTTAGTCCTCAGTTCACAGTATTAAACCTGTGTTCTAAACACAAATCAGAGTGTGTCTGTGATCTGTGTCAAGCTTCTATTTGTCTTGAACTTTCAACACAGTCCGTGGTTGCATCACACTCTGGGTAAGAGTGTGGTTGGAAAGATGTAAAACATGAGCCCTCTGCTTCCCACCATCTGTAAGGTTCCTGCGCCTACCATTTTGCCTCCTCACTGCCAGGCAACCAAGATGAATTGCATGGATAGGTAAGGAGAGATTTTATATTACAGTGAAAAGTTCTTTCATATTCTGAGCTGCTCTAAAAAGACGTTTTTTAGAACTATGCAAATTTTTAAACAACTCCATTTGCCTTCCATCCAGATGGATGATTCTGCTGCTGAACCAGCCAAAACACAAGAGATTTCTTTTGTCAAGTTGTATTTGTAGTAGCACATAACTGCCGAAGATAGAGACACGAGCCCAGTTACTTGTGTGGTCAGGAACTTGGCTGACTCCACTATTTTTAAGGCCTTTTATCCATCTCACCCTGGCTGAGTGCTGGACTATTTGCTGTTAACTTGGTGTTACCAAGTGCAGACACAGTTGTAATGTGGTTGTTGCACATACCAAGCTGCAAGGTCTCACATAAAGCAGCCTTCAAGGCACTGGCTGAGCCATTACCTTCTCCTCTGCTGCAGGGCTGCAGTGCCCAGGGAAGCACCACAGAGACCAAGGTGAGCAGCACAGCAGCTCCCTTCTACCAATTCAATTAGGGAGGATTAAACTGGTTTCAAAATCACAAAATAAGTATCAGAAAATTAAACATAGATGTTACTGGAGGAAACCACTAAAAAGTCATTACAGATAAGGAGGGGGGAAATGCGTTTCCAGCGGAGCACAGAGCAGGGTATCATCTCCAGCCTTGCTGTATTCGCCTCGTGTTTCTGTGAGGTAATTTTTTATAGAAGGAAACTACTGGCCCATGGGTTTTCCCACCCAGCACCACTGTGTGCCCACAGGTGCACTCCTTCTGTGTTCAATTTGGCTCCATGAGGGGATCTGAAAATCCTGCCTTTGTGAGGAGAAATGTGGTGGCCCCGCTGCACTTGGCTCCCTTCCTCTTCTTCCAGGCAAACCTTAATTTACAGCTGTGTCTGCCCACAGGATTTATTGCTGCTGTACAAGGAAATACATTTGGCTTCAAAGCAATCACAACACCAGCATCAGGTAAAGGAAAAACCAAACACATGCCACGAAACTAAGTATTGCCAACTTCAACTTTAATAACTGAACAATCACTTTTTTGCCATTTCAGTAATAACTTTAAGGGGAATAAAAACTTCCCTACAAAAATAAAACTAAGCTTGTCAAAATTATAAATAGTTTAAATGTTTGTATTTAAAGACATACATTTTAATGTTTCCCTGCATTCCCCCTCCCCCTATCATTTAATCATTCTGGTACCATCATATAATGACATGAAAACAGTTTTGCAACAAAAACTTTGATAGTTCAATTTGATGCTAAAATTAAAAAAAAAAAAAAGATAAAACTGACAAGGCATGACCATCTCTTTTAAATTAAAGCTGCTGTAATTGCCAGTGTGTAGAACAAAAAAAAGATAAAAGTTAACCCTACACATGACATCTTACAATAATTAACTGTGGACTAAGACAAAATTAAAATATAAGTTTATTTTGGTCCCCCACCCCTGTCCCCTCCACCCCAAATCAAGACTCATAGTGCATACAACACTGATTGAGGTTTTTGGCTAAAGTAAATGCAGATGTGCCTACTTAAAAAGACTGATAGTTTAGTTCAAGTAAAACCAAAGAATTCACATATTTTTATACTCCACTTTTAAACTCAAACAGTGTTTAAATCTGAGCAACAGATGGTTCAATATTGACAGTGATTATGTAATAATTACATAGGTATGGGCAGATACATAAGTAGATGTTAAGAGAATATCCACCAACATGCTGCTGCATTCCTAGAAAAACAAATTTTAACAAAACACAAAAACATTCCCTGAACCATTATAAAGTGTCTCACTTGAAGATAATGTTACTAACTCACACATGCACTACCATGTTACATGTGAAATTAAGAAAACGAACAAGATATGCCTTATACATACTTCATTGTTAGTCCTACTCTTAATTTCTCTTAACCCTTTTAAAACATTATGATTGTCTCAAAAGCTTGCAAATTCTTTTTACAAAAAAAAAAAAAAATCTGTGAAGAGTTTTAAAAAAATCTTACTAAGGAAAGGAAACAAAGGCACAATTGCATCAAATTAAGGGGAAGAACAGAAGCATCTTGGAGTTTCACACAGTATCCATTAGATGTCACTAAAGTTTTAACAATTCCTTGGGAATTTAAAACAACTTCTGCTGCTCTTCAGTCCTTAGCACTCCTCCACTCCCCCACCCCCCAGTACATAACTCATTTCCTCTCTGGCATGATAATGACTAAAGTATCAGTCACTCAAATCTGCCTCATGCTTCTATTGCACACCCACTTCTTTGGTTTCTTTTGAATGTGCTTTCTTAGATAAATAACTCTGAAAGACCAACAATTATATTTACACTAAAGTAAAAAGTTTTCTTGCTACATTTTTTCCTACTTTTAAATCAAGTAAATCAGCAGTCTGCAGAATTTGGTAATCAGTTTTTCAATTAAGAGTTTAAAAACTTTAAGGGAAAAACCTTGTGAATTACTAAAAGCAAGAGTTACTAAGCTCAGTCATCAACATAGACAATGGATGTTAATTTTCTGCTGAGCTGGAAAACATGAACAAGACATTTTACTTTCTTTGCCTGACTGAGCCTTTAACAAAGAAGCAGAGGAAGATATTTTTGCCTTTCAGATATGGTAATTCAGAATTATCCATCCTAAAAATGGATTGCTGAGCCAGAGGAAAGATCTGACTTACAATACAGACCAAATGCATCTGTAGTTGTAGCTTATGTCTGAACACTCACTAAATGGGTATTTCTCACAGAGTTATCTGAGACATGGACCGTGTTTCAGAATTCAAGTAAGCAGCTTTTTAGCTTGGCTGCACTTTTCAAACCCCCACTATGCGTTTATGGAACCAGCTTCTCCAATAATGACTTGTATGTGCAGCTCCATTTCCATTCTTACTTAGCTTTTGCTTCTCGTTCCTTCCCACTATTTCTATTATCTTTATTTCTTTTCCAGTGTGGATTTATGCAGTTAAAAACCATACACTTATTCATAATATTATAACATCCTAAAACTTTAACCTTGTAGAATTAGTATTTTAACTTCCTCTGTGTAAATACTATTTCCATTTAAAACCAGTCCTCTCCTCTGTCAGCTACTACAGTTCTCCTCCCTCAACTCTTACCTTCTTTCCAACTTTCTCTTTACCTTCTCCAGAAAGGCCACTTTCCATAAATTTCACAGTACAAACCACAAGATCTCAAGTGCCTTCCATCTATAATAGTTCTCTCACAAATTATACAGTAACTATCTGAAAACAGAAAGGTAGTGCAAATCAATTTCATCTGAAAGACTAATTCTCATCCAGATGGTTTTATTTTTTTTAACCCATCAATTTGCACATCCTTACTTGTAAAGCTACCATTAGGCAAAGAAGAAGAAAAAAAAATAAAATCTTAATTCATAGCATCCTAGAAAATTGCTTACAGTTTCACAGCTTGCACCAAGGTAACTTGGAAAACTCTCTAGGAACACAGAGGATTGCAAACTGATGTACAAACATGCAGAATCCCTTACTTGCAGGTGCAAGATGCTAAGTGACCTGGTTTATGGAACTAAGCCTATAGCAAAATTCAGGTACCCTGGCATCACAAAACAGTCTTCTGAATAAAGAAAACTACTCTCTGCTGCTCTTTGTACATTGGGTTTGGCATGCTATACTGACATTTGGTAGCGTGCATTTTTCCTGAGTGTTCTTTGGCCCCCTTTTAACCAGGTTTCAACACCCCACGAAGGGCTTCTTCAAGTTTGCCTCTGTAAGCTGCGTAACGGTTCTTTAAGATCTGCAGTTGGTCGTTTTCCTCTTTGTCCAGTATACGCAAGAAGTTTTGCAGTTCAGGAATACTGAAAGCTTCCCACTGGAAAGACAAAAAGAGAAAAGAATGGATGAGATGAAAAGGAAATGCACAAAATACAGTCATCATCATCATCATCATGGCTTGGCTTTGCGAATGAAGATTTTGAAGGGCTCTACCCACGCTTGCTGCAGGCTCCCTGATGGCTGAAAGTATTTTTAAACAAAACACTCAAAAAAATTTCAAACTGAAACAAGGAGCACCCTCCTTGCACCTCTTAGGGAATCTGAGAAGATTTTACTCTTTTAAACCGTTTTTTGTTCTGCAAGTAACAACAGATCAGTCTAACCACAAGTGAAATGTCTGCAAAAGGCACAAAGTAAATTAACAAGAAAAAAAACCAAAATCTGCTTCCAAGAAGTGGATTGCCTTGTCAGCATGGACCAAACAGAAGCCCATCCATGAAGTCACACAAGACCACTGACCCAGCACAAGCATTGACATACCATGACTTCTCCAGTTTCATGCTCACGTAGAACAAAACTGAGCATTTCTGTTCTGGGTCCTGCCACCAAGCGCAGGTAGAGTGGATGTTCTCTGTCTGACAGCTTGCATGTATAAACTGCAGGGGAAGGAAATCACAGTAATTATCACGTTTACTAACCATGTGTCAAACACTTTAAATGACTAACACTAGCTAATGTTAGAAAATTTCAGAGATATGCATAGGTAGCCACAAAATTTACACTTTGTAAGTGTTAGTCTACATAATGGTTTTGAGCAAATGCGTTTCAGGGTGGAGCTGAGCAGGTGACTGGTGGTGACAGTACAACACTGTATTCACACAGGAATGAAATGGCCTCCAGTCAACACAATACACCATCTGAATACATGCAGGGCATGGGAAAAAAAAAAAAAAACCAGCACAAGAAAGAAATACAATACAGATCTGTTGCTATATCTAAGCATTTAAGACATCAGAGGTGTGGTAACATCATTCTGATATTTTTTTCACTTAAAATCTCACACACAAAGTCTAAAAGACAACTGCGCCTGCCTGACATGGTTGATGTGACTGACAGCCAGAAACATCTGAACTCCTGAAACTGCTCTCAGTGTCCATGGAAGAAGGTGGATTCTAAGTGCAAGAAAACAATGTTGGCAAAATGCACCCTTCCCTAAAAACACCTATTCCATCTTCTTGTCTTTCCAATCACAACATACAACAAACCTCTAACAGCAGCCAGTGAACTGGGAGAGCCATGGGCACTATTTAACACATGTGAACACATTGTCCATGATGCTCAGGATCTCGAGAGCTATCTGCCAGTACAAGGACCTCAGGCTCCTCAGACACCAGGGTTTCTTTTTTTAAAAATCTGGCCTGTAATTTAATCTCACAACTCTGCAGTGTATCAGGCTGGCTGAAATTTAGAGCCTTATAAGGGGGCATAAAATAAAATGGACTCCAGGCACAGGAGGTCTGTGTGAATGTTTTAACAGGTGACTTTGTCTCTTGAGAATTATCCTGAAACATCCCCAAATCATTTACTAACACATGCTACTTTTCATAAGGAAAAAAAGAGAGTGAGACTGTCACCTCCATTTATCTGAGTTCTACCACCTGGTTTATTTCAAGTAGCACAACTCCCTCCCCAAGCCCTTCCACTACTGAAATGCCACAAGCTTAGCTTATACCTTGATCTTCCTTGTGACAGCGTTTATAAAGTGCAAACTTCGCAGGGTTGTCAGCCACAAAGAACTTTTTGAGCAAGGCCTCGATAACTTCGCGCACAGTGTTGGTGCTGCTGATGTGCAGGGTATTCACGCAGCCGTCCGGCAGGTAAAAAGCAGTTTCGTTATTGCTGTGAGCACACCTCCCCTGGCTCTGGGAAGACTGCACAGTGATTGGTCTGCATAGTTCCATCTGGACTTTGATGAAGCCAGTGTAAATCCCATTTGCATTCTGCAGCAGAAGGAAAGTACTCAACTGTTAAAATCAGTAGTGACCAACTGTGATGCAACACTGGAGCAGGCAGATTAAAAAGCTCGTAGTAAAGAGAATTTAAATGCCACTGCAGTACATGACATCTCAAATGAAAAGTACTGTTTCAGTAATTCAGTTATTCTTTCTGGTTTATCTACTGAGTATTAATTTTCTTATTAATAACTGTTGAATTCTAATAATATTAGGACCTCATCAAGCAAAAGCTATGACAAACTAGTGGTAAGTTTTCACATTAGGAGAGAACTATGAAGTGAAAAAGACCATTAAACCCATCTTTAACAACAGATTTTGTGCAGAAATACAGAAATTATCTCCCATGTTTTAGCTGTGCTTGTCAAGTTTAAAGCCTCTAAATGCTCAAATCCTGTTGCAATTAAAAAAGAAACAACAACCCAGAATAAATGCCAATCTATCAACACATGAAATTATTTTGTCTGAAAGACAAAACTGATCAAACCTTACTGAGCCAGAAAACTTTGGACAATCTGCTTTTAAGCATAATAAGTCCTGATCCACATGGAAGCACATAAGAAAAATTTTTTTAGTACATAGTCATACTTATATGGTTTAGGATATAACGGAATTTCAAAATTTCCATATACACCCACAGGAATACGGACAGTGTAACAACTGAGTAACAGCTTGCGAGGCAGAGAGATGTGAGTTTTATCAGTATGGTCTTCAGTAGGCTGGACTGAGTATTTGACCTGGTTCACAGTCCTTGGAAATGAGAAGTCTTATGTATTCCAGCCCATATTGTCTGTGTCCTGGGGGCAGGGGAAAAGTCTCTTCATGTTGAAAACCTATATGACTACTCTGAAAATTAAGTCTCCTCTAATAAATAACACATTTCAACTTTCCTCATTGGTTGAGCATCTTGATGGAGAGAGATCTGACAAAAATTTATCTACACAAAAAAGATAAATATATCTTTATTTTTACCATCTGAGCATTTTCATCTAACAAATTTACTTAGTGTCAGCTGATGGTTTATCTTAAACACATTTCCAATTACATCAATTTGTTTTTACTACAATTTGTTTTGATCCATATAAAAGAGTTACATGAATAAGAACATTTCGGACATGAGATTTAATTTCCAGAATCCAAGGGAATCTCTCTTACAAAATCATTAAAACAGAGACAGTTTGATATTTAAGAATTTGATAATAAAATGATTCACAATGTGCTCAAAAGTTACAGCTCAATTGCTCCTATTAAAAATTACAGGAATTGTATGCAAAACTTACCAAAGTCATCTTTAATTTATCAGTGACAGATGAATTATAGCTTTGTATCTTCTCTTTAACTTCTTCTTTACTGAGATAAACATGAGGTTCCCTCTCCTTCTCAACATCCTTCAAAAACAAGAGAGGCAGCAGTTTTAGAAAACAAAATAAAAGCAATTACTTATTTTGGATATGAACATTCTTAGTCCAAATGGTCATTATTCCACAAAGGCTCAACATAGCAGTAATTAGCTGTACAGCAGCATAAAGGATTAACATGTTAAGCAAATCAAATGGAACACTTGGACTGAAGGGAGATGGTTAAATCAACACACCCAAAAGACACTTGTGCCCTTTTTTTGCCAGCTGTTTTCATTCAAATATTAGCAGCACTATACAAAACGGGTCAGCTCATTTTGTGGCTTGATTTGTTCGTGTCAATGCTGTGCCACACTGTTAAGAACACTGCTACAATTTTCATGAGATATTAGCTGGATATTCACAATTTCTGAACAAATGAGGAGTGCATATGAAAACAGCAGCATGTATTAAGAAAGTAACACCAACAATACCAGCATAGGCCAAAAACACCACAGCATCCCTGAATTCCGAGGCGACAGACAGTATGTTACAGTGTCACTGCCTATTACCTGAACCATCACAAGTAACTCTCCAGATATAAAATGTTACACCCATTTCATGTTTTTTCCCTGGAGGGAAGGCCTATTGAGATTTTTCAACTGCTGCTTTTATGAGGTTGCTATGGATTTTACTTGCAGCATTAAAACAAATCCCTAGAATTGGATTTTTTCCAAACAAACATTTGTTCCCAATCCATACTGCTGCAGCAAACCAGTGTTATAAATACACTCCGGTTTCTACCACTAGCACTAATGCCATATATAGTATGAAAGAGTTTCAGCTCTCAGCTTTAATGATTTAAGGCTTCACTTAGAAAAGGAGAAGCTTTGAAGAACTTTTACGTTTTCAAAAGAACATCTGAACATTCATTCACTCTATGGACAAACCAGTGAGTCACAGTGTTCCACCTGTGGAGGGATGTCCTCACAAACACATCCCAGCAGAGCTTATCCTGAGAAAGGATTTCCCTGACTGCAGTGGCCAGTCTTGTATCACAGTCTACTGGACACCACTCAGCACACACCTTTGCAGGCACTTCAGTTTGCCAGCACGACCTCAAACATGAGCACACCAGCTGTGGCACTGGAAGCTTCCATTTACCAGAAAGAATCTGCAGAACTTTTTATGTCTCCCAATTTAAGACCGGCTACTTTTAGCTCTTCTGGGTTTAGTCTTGTTTTTCCAAAATGGCATTTCACTAAATGACATGCTGGAGCAGACTTTTTTCCCATAGCTATAAAAAGAAAGGTGTGGTCTGAATGGGGAACTGCAAGTCAGAAACCGTGAATTCTGATCTGGGCTCAGATAGTGATTTCCTGCATAACACAGAGAACATACCTTTATTTCACAGATAAGGAAACCGAGGCAAAAAGGAACCAGTGAAATACAACTCTCTTATTAGTTCCCTAAGCATAACTCAAAGATTGTGCAGCATCTTGCATAGTTGCCAGACACCCACCTAATATATTACAAATATCAGATTACTGAACATATTCAGAATTCAAATCTCTATTCTTGGTAGAGAAATGAAGCCTTCTTGCATTTTTATTTTTCACCTTCCTCCTCCCCAAAATTGCCATAACAAGGACACACACAGCTTCACATAAACTGCCCACTTCATCTCTCCAAAGGCTATTATAGCTTTGTAGTATTTTATTCAGGGAGAAACAAAGCATCTACAGAAGGAAAAAAAAAAAAAGTGGATACTAAAGGGACACGAAACAGTCTGCAGGCCTCTGGCATTGGCCATCTATATGATGCATTTCAAGAACTGAAGCTTTAACTTGGAACATTCCTAGTCTATGTAACTGCAGACAAACCCCTTCACATGGATACCAGCCAAGACTCATCTCTCAGAGACAAGCACACTGTGGAGTTCATCCCTCTCCAATCTGTTAATACTACTGATATCAAACTTCCAATAATGCACACCTCAGTTTTAATATTTATTATTAATTCTGATAATATTATTATTATTATGATTGTTCAAGCACGTACCTACCCTGTTGGAGCTGACTGTCACCATGCTTACTGAAGTCATCAACAACATCCACTATCATCAAGCAAAAACACTAACCAGGAAAGAGGAAGAAATGCACCTTTCCTGTGTTCACACCTCAAACTTTGTATAAGAAGAAATAATGAACAAACAACCACTTCACATTAACTTCTGTGCACCTAGAAGTTTAATTTCACAAAAAGGACTTTTATTAACTTAGATGACAAAACGAGTCTCTTTCCTTTAATGGCAATGGCATAGGGTAAGTTCACAAGATTGACAGCTGGGAAACAACCTGTATGCATTATTAAAACAAACAAACTAACAAACAAAACAAAAAACCCAAACAAAACCCCCCACCTTGGTGAATTAGTAAGTACAAACAGACAGCAAGAAACTTTCTCCTGTTTTCATACAAGAGAGTTTTCCTGTACATTTCTGTTCTCCCAAGATGACATATTTTTCTAACAAAGCAACAGAAATTTGGTCCGGTTGGAAAAGACCCAAGCCCATGAGATCACTAGTGCTGGGGCTTGCCATGGAACCAGCCATGATGAGCAAACCCAAGCAGAGCACCCAAGTAAGCTCATTTCCAGCAGAATTGCTCCAGTGATGCCTTGCAGTCAACCTTGTCAGATGTGGCTCCGCCCATGGTTCACAAGGCATCACCAGGGCAGCCGTCAATCCCTCAGCTGAGTTAGACATGATTCCATACTTGAACATACCACAGGAATTTCTGCCTTCTTGCAGTAGCACTAGAGGCTGGGCAATTTTGGCAAAGCTTAATTAAGCACACAGAAACCACGCCTCTACTTTCCACAAAAGCTGAGATTACCTCCTTCTGTAGCTACAACTCATTTTCTAAACAACCAAAGCCTGTGCCTCAACTAATTTTAACAGCATGTAAGTTATGTAAACATATGAACTGAATACAAAGAAGGACTACAGGGATTAAAACAAATGAATAGACCCAAAATCATTCAAGAGAAACACTATACAAAATAGGCAGAAACAGTGTTTACCTCAATCATCCTTTTCATACTAGTCCACCATCTTTGACCATCAAGACAACTGACAGCAAACAGTGAAGCCACATGTCCCAGGAGAGGAAACAGCTTGATGGCCACTGGAAACCTAAGCTTGATATCTTCATTAATTAATCTGGAGATACTCTCCTGCTCCCAAACAAAAGCTCAAAACACTCCAACTGCTCACACATAACTTCCACCAAGCAAAAAAAACCTCACTAGCTAGACAGCAGCACTTACAGAAAAATCACATTGCTGTCACACAGTTTACTGTCCCACATGACTGCTGTCAAGTGAGAATCAACAAAAGAACACCTCATTAGGTTTATTATGATCAAGAAAGCCTCAGCCCACCATGATTCACTGGGTCAGCTGCTCTCAGTGGGTATTATTAAGCAGAACATGCAGATTTGAGGCACTTGTATATTCTAATTTTCCCACTTAACCAACATGCAAAGAGAAGCCTACAAGATGTTATACAGGGTTTTTTTCCTTCGACTTTCCTGGAGCTGAATTGTGCTCAGTATACACTGGCACTTAAATTTTGACATACAGCTTTGTCTAGCCATGCTAGAAGTTAAAATATGTAAGTCTTTTTCCACCAGTATACTTAGGTGGGTGGAGAAAGACTTGGCAAACTCATTTTCCATAGGAAATAACAGGCCCTTCATAACAGGACCCAATAAAAGAAAAGTCATCCTCTGCTAACTTGCTTCTGTCTAACAGATTAAATTCCACTTTGTTATCTCAGGTAAATGTATTACTCGTGAAGACCTTGAGTTTTTCCCTATAACAGCAGAGTAACAGCAGTAATTAATTATTCTCTACCATGCTTTACAACGTGCTTCTAACACTTGGCTCTTGAAATGGCCACCAAGCGGTTGAAGCCACACCTGCTCAAGGTGTGACTACAGGGAATGCCATTACTCACTCCAAAGTCAGCTGTTTTAAACAAAGGAGCCCAGGCATTTTGGAGGTGAGATCTGGCACAGCTTCTTGAAGTCAGCTGCACTGATGAGGTGTGAGGGGAGCTCGATTCATCTCTAGGCCGATTCAGATGCAGCTGATCCATCTCCAGCTCCCTACAAAATGCCCACACACGCCTCACAATGCCTGTATGCTGGGAACTGTGAATGTGTTTCTTCAACAGTTAGGTCTGGTGATGAGTTTCCTAACCACAGATCCTTGCATATGTCACAGCAGCAGAGTGAAGTATAAGCACAACCAGCAGAGCAGTTCATACTTTGTCTTCTGTCAGCCAAGACCTAGACATTGCTGGGCTTTACAGTGGCCGGGTGCTAATGTTCAAACAATGAACTTCCTCTACAAAACAATGCACAAACTTTCTAATGTTATTTTTGTAAAAATAAAATAATATATATAGAACTGAAGCTAAGTGTGACTCTTCCATCACTTAGACAAATTATCTTCTCAGTAATGTCTGCCATTTTTCCCTTTCTCTACCCGGCCCAAGTGTGTGTTTTCCCCATCAGAACTCTTGGTCTCCTTCCATTTCCCTGCTCCTCATGTGATCTGCTACTTCCTCAGCCCAGCACAAATATGGAAGATAAAAACTAATCTCAAGGAGACAGTTGAATACATCACAATACATACAGATGAAGTCCAAAACACTAATTCTAGTCTGAGACACTACCTTTTATGAAAATCATGCTGTCCTTCCCAGCACTTACAGCGCACACCTCTGGCAGCCATTTGTATAAAAGTCACTTCTCAGGTCAACCAAAGTGGCATTTATTCTCAAATGAAATTCCTCAGCAACAGCTGCCAGTAAGAGGGAAATGAGGCAAGTGCTTTCATTTTCCCAAGGGGAATAGCTGGTCTTTCATTAGTGCTCATGATGCAATGCCTCTTCACAGTTGAGCTTCCTCTCAACAAAAAGGGCAGAAAATGTTTTTTTCTTTATCGTCTCCACCCCCGATGCTCATCTCTATTTTATTGTAGCACAGATGTTTAGAGAAGCAGCACTCTCTTTCAAATATTTACGCTCAGTGCTAAGCCCTAGCTGAGACTAGCTCAGCATGAATCCTCAAGAAACATAACTAAAACTGCACAAATTCCAATTAAAGTGAAGTGCAAATCAACTTGTGGTCCCAAAAAAGAAGAATCGCATCACATCAGGGACTTTATGAAAGTCCAAGTCTCACGGTTGCTGCCAAACCCTATTCCTGCACACAGTAAGAAAGTGCTAATAAACTCGACAGCTAGCAATCTGCTATGGGATGAGGCTGAGAAAAAGTTCCACAAAGAAAACTCCAAAGCCACGAAGCCTGTTTCCTCAGGATCCTTTGCCTTGAGTCAGATGCATGGCTTCCCCAAACTGCTACTGCAGTATTCTATTTATAGAGGGATACAAGAAAGTGTCTCTCTTCTATGCAACATGTTATTTTCATAAAACTTCAAGAAATTAGCATTTATTGAAGAATGGGGAACTGAGCTCTTCCCAATACTCCTAATATTTCACCTTGAAAGACAAAATAAAATATAATGGATGAAAAGTTAAACATATCCCAGGAACACATATAAAGTATTTTTATTAGAAATCTGAAGAACCAAAGACCTGTGGGAACTCAAGCCAACTTTTGAGTCATATCAGAATTCCTATCTCCAGCTTTCACATTTATCCCTCATATACAGTGACCACAATTCAATCAGATGAATGAAGGTTCCCTGATCTTGCTATAAACTGTGGCCAGGAATAATTTTTGAAATAAAGCACTGAGGGTTTGACAAATGATAAATGCAGCCTAATACATATTTTAAAAAAAAAAAGTCTTGTTTAGTCATAAAAATTTCAGCTAGTGCACTCTACTTATATCACGTTTGTATTAGAGAAGGGATTTAACTAATGGTGCTATCATACAACAAAGAAAGCCCAACAGAGAATACAGGAAGGAAAATAGAGAAAGGGAATTCTGATCTCAGCTGTTGCTCCTTCTACAAGCAAGAACATTCTCCTTCCTGCAGCCTGCCAGCACTCCCACGGGGAAAGAAAGAAACTGAAACCTTGCAATTAAACTATTTTGAAAAAGAACATCTTGATTCTCCCTGATCCTAACTCTGAGAGCCGAGCAGCTTTGCCAGCAACAGCAATCTCTCCTTCCACCCTGGGGCAAGCCTACACTTAGGATACGTGCTCTTCCTTCATCTGCAACCCAGGTAGAGACACTGGTCACATCCATCCACAAATTGCCAGTCAGAGACACTAGTAGCCAGAAAGGTGTGGAGAAGACTAAATGGGGGCAGGGTAGCCAGGGAGAAGCATTAACATCCAAACAGCTCCAAGCACTGCACCTTACCACACAGCTGCACCTTGAAATGTTTGCAACCTCCTGAATGGGGTTAGGCTGCTCTCTAGGTCAGGGCAAGGGGAATTTTTCTAACAGGATGGATGGGCAGAATAATCTCTGTATCTTCTTCTAATACCTTTTCTTTCTGCACTCAGTAAGATCCAGTTCCCACAGTAGCAATAGGGCAAGGAAGCAGTCTCTTTTTTAGAAAAACATTTTGTTTTTCTAAGCAGGTTTGGCTGACCTGAGTCTTAAACAATTATCCTGACAGTCAGAGAGAGTTCAAGAATATCCTGCACCACATCCTCCTGAGGGAGAAGAGACCTGAGGGAGGAAGAGAAGCGGCACCCTCCCAGGTGAAGTGTACAGTGCCTCCACTCTGATATTCTGCCTTCAACAGCAGCAAAAACAAAGGCTATTTCGAGCAGGCTCATGAGCCTTTTCTGCAGCCTCTCTGCTGGCATCTACAAGTGTTGTAGCAGGAATTCAGAGGGCACCTCCCTTCCGAGTCTATTTAGTGTCCATTTATGGACCTGATGCCTATGCATGCACATAAACTCTTTTTGAACCTGCCAACACTGCCTGTCTCTACACTTCCTGTGGCAGCAAGTTCCAGACATTCATGACTGCAGTGTGAAGAAGTACTGCCATCTGCTTTAAGCTGGTCTTCTACTAAGACAGATAACTTCTCTTAAACACACAGAGTGCCCCTTAATCCTAATATGGCAGGACCTCGTGAACCCAAGTTTCACATTCAGCTTGCACATTACCGTTGTGATTTGGTAAACCACAATCAACACACAATTCCTTTTTTTTATTCCCCAAAGTGAGGAGCTTTGAACTCCTTAATCTTTACTAAGGTAGTTGCTCCATCCTCTCTATCATTTTACAGATGGGTGATTAACCACAGTAAGCCCTTCCTGGGATGTGGGGACCAAAGCTGCATCAGAACTTGTGACGTAAGTACATCAAACCTTAGGTGCTCTTTGTTTACATATCTTGTATGGTACAGGCCTATGAAAAACCTTTATCTGTGATGCAATGTGAAAGATCTCCCAATACTCTTCCATAGTGGTTAAAGAAATTCCCATGAAACTACCACAGCTTATAATTTTATCATAATTTTACAAGGTACAGGCATTATAGGTAACCAATTACTTTCAGATTATTTTCCATTTTTCCAAGTACCACCATGCCACGCATCTAGGCATGCTAATGAAAGCACTGAATGACAAAGTAAAGCATTATGGCTCCTGGCTGACTCCCCTGATATAAACGCTCAGATGTTTATATGGTGAATATTTTTAAGCAGCAGAGAAACAAATTAAGAACTGTGACTTCTCTTTTAAGAAATTATTTTCGTTCAAACAGAGGCAATACAAACACAGTTCATATTCAGGCATGGTGAAAGGAAGGCTAGAAAAAAGAAACTATTTGTTAGTGATATTAACATTGCTGTTTAAGTTTCATTTAAGTTTATCATGACCTCACCTCTGAAAACCCTAGTTACAAACACTGTCATACCCTACATGGCTGTAATCTAACTATTGGTTAGTTATATCCTCACATATGCAACCCAGTTAAAAAAAAAAATGGTCATCTGTTTAAAGTGTAAACCAACTATACAAATAATAGTAACTGAGGCTTAGCATTATATTTTGTCTGCAAGACACTACAGATTTTACACATATCTGTACATTTCCCCGCCCCCCATATTATGACATATTTTTAAAGAAATATAGTACACGTTTAAAAAACATTTAACAGCTGTTTCAGTTTTGCACATTTCAGTAAAACTAGATGTAAGAAACATCACAAACAGTAAATCTCCGTCAGGTCTCCTCTCCAGAAAGTGTGAGTTTTATCTGCTGGCTACTTCAGCACATAAGGGTTTTAACGAAATAAAATGGATTACCAGCCTCTGTGACCTGTACAACAAAATCAAACTTTAAACAGACAGTTAGGAAACCAGTTTATATAAGGTATTGTATTGAAAACTACTTAGTATATCTTGAATTTAAGTATGGTCTGTAACCCAGGCTATTAACACAAGTAGCAATCAAACACTTAAGTGGTATTAGGCCTCTGGGTTATTACACCACACTATTCACATGTGACCCTGCAAAGCAAGAATGACCCTACATGCTCCATCCAACATAAGGCTGTTTACAACGACAACCTTGAGGACAACAGTCTTCAAACGCAGCTACCTACATTTTACATTACAATTGGTACTGGAAACCAACCAGCCATTTCTGGGGTAGCACAAACCCCATGCTAGGCCAAGGAATGCAGGCTTCTCCCTGTCCTTACTGCCAGCACCCTCCACTCTGAGGCAAGCTCAGTCATGGGCCTTGTCTCAGCAGAAGCTGGGTGATGTATCAGCTTTTGCCAAAAATGTGTCAGACACCATTTTATCTTTGGAGCAACATTCCCTTCCTGGTCTTGGTTGGGTAGTTTCAAAGGTTGTTTCACCAATTATTTCTTAAGCCTTCTGACAAAACCTGCCCATATCAAGGAAAGGCAACAACTTCATAACTAGGCCCAGCCTTAGGGCTGGTGTTAGACAGACACGGTGAGCTTGCAGACAGCCACAGTCCCACCAACCAAGTAATTTTTGTTTGGATTTGTTCCACTTGAAAGAAATTAAAAAACACAAACCTCAAAAATGCACAGTAACAAGTCTCACCTAGGAAACATCACAGAATGCACTAGCTCTTTGGACATAGAGCAACCCTGACAGTTTTCCCTCATTGTAGATACTGCAGCAAAAACAATGTTCAGAAACAGGTCCAGTCTTCTCAAGAAGATACTGGCCATGGGGAGGATGTAGGGGGGAGTACATTGTTTGAAGAATACACAGTTCTTCAAATTCAAAAACTTACTGTTACTGTCTTTATCAACCTGGCACTGATGTCATATTTGAAACTTTTCTGAAAAGAAAAGCACTCCTCCACCACACAGGCATCTCAAAACCCCACAAAATTAAGGAAGCACAACTATCTATTTTTCAAATGAAGTCTGCATTTGGAAGGTCCCAAAAGCCCATAATAATAACCTTGGAGAGGGGGGCTGGGGGATGTCCAAAGTTGTAAGCAATCACTGGTCTCTTCAGTAAAATACACAACCTCTAAGCCAAAGTAGCAGAAGTATCTTCTTCGTATGTTAAATATGATCACAATAAAACCACCGCATGCATTTAAAGTCAAGTTATGTAACTGCTGCTTCATATATATATACAAAACAATAAGCTAAAAACTAACTCCATCTAAAACCCAATAAAGTTCACAGTGACTGTAGCTTTACTCCAAGTTAGGTTTTTTATTAAGCAAGTCCATAAGAAATATTTTTACACCAATACTACCTCTACAGAGCTTCCACAGAAATATTAAAAACCACTCTCTTCAAAGAGGCATCCAAATCAGGTATTTCACATAGAGCAGACAAAAGGAGGCATCCCTGCATGAAAAATTTCTTTCATGCTCCAGAAAATTTGTATCACCTGGCACATTTCATTAACAGTTAAAACTGTAATGACTGCATCCTTCTGTAAGTCTTTATATTAGCACGTTTTTTTAAAAATCGGATAGTATCAAAATGGCATTAGTGAAGCAGCATACTACAATCATTAGCTTTACCTACTACTGCCTGACCTACTCTGGCAAAAATTCAAGAAAGAGGAGAGGGGGCAAACTAGGCAACCATCTCAGCACCACCACCACCATGTACTAATGTAGTATGAAATTAAGTTGACCTTAATGACAGGATTTTACCTCTCTTTTGTATCAGCATTGAGAGGTCAAATGGTTAAAAATAAAACCCAGAACCCCTTAGTCAATTACCTATCTCAAGGCTGCAGCCTTCGTTCAATTTGACTGGAGTTCCAGTTTGAACTTAGCAAAGCTTCAGAGCTCAGATCTGATTGCTCCTCCAGTAAGAAGGAAAATAAAAGGCTTGAACAAGTCTTGGATTCAACTTTGCTGCAATTCTCTGGTTAAAGATACCCTCTCACCTTGCAGATGATGAATGCAGTAGAGCATTCATGGCTTACACAAAAACTGGCAAGGGCAGTGGGGGCTGCTGGGCCTTAGCCATTCAGCCCCATGCCACCACCGAAGTCCGTGTCCTACTAACCTCAAATCACATTGGTAAGGTGGAACTCGATCCTTAGATCTCTGCATTGTGATGGAACCGACCAATTGATTCAGCAAGATTATGTCTTGAATAAACCCATCAGCATGGTAATGATAATCTGCTTCTGAGGGGTTTTCATCTCATTTTTCTACCACCTGATTTTTTTTACTACTCGCTTGCACGCACATTTAACAGGCTACCAAGCACTTCAGTTGCAAGCACAGTGGGACTGACAAAGGGATAAGTTTCTTTAAAACTCCTACATTCTCTAAAAAGACAGACAAGACATACTACTGCCATTACAAAAATTGAAACTGCCACCAATTTATTTATCTCAACCCTTTTTGCAAAAATACACTTGCTGCGCAGTTTCAGGATGAATTTATTTTACAGAATACACACATTTATTTCTTACAAATGAATCTAGATGCCTTCTATGCTGGGACAATTTAAAAGATTACTGCTTTTAGCCATATGCCTGCTTCTCTGCTAGATGCTACCACTCTCTAAGAAACCAGTGTTAGCAGTCACAGTCCAGTAACAGACTCCGTTCTTAATTAGGATGAACACGGTAATTTTTTTTCTTTTCACAGGTGAAAAAGAACAGGATAAACAAATTGAAAACAGAAGAATTAGCAAAGGTTTTATTTTTGTACAGGTTAAAAAAAGGCCACAGATACATAAACCAAGTCTGCAGCATAAGAGAACTACAGTGCAATAAACACTTCATGCACAGGTCCCAGCTTACCCAAACACTGTGCTAGCCTGGTGCCACGTGTCAGCAGACTGTTTACACCATTAACATCTCTAGTGCTGATCCGAGCATGCTTGCTCCTCAACTCACAATTTCTGTACCAGGGCAGACAATTCTGTAGTAGTGAATCACTTCAGAATTACAGGACAATTGTTACACTCAGACATTATTTTTTTTTTTTAATGACATCCATAAGAGTGGGGTGATACCAGTTCTAGTTAGATCAATGCTGGCAGGATACAGTGGAGAGAGGAGAACAGAGTAGGAGGTCACAACCAGTAGGCAGTCAAGGGAGGTGTGAACAGAAGACTTTAGAACATGGTTAATTAGTATCCCACTGGAAAAGCTGGATAAACAAACTCTCCTTCTGAGGAAAGGTCAGGAGACCAGCAATTAGGCTGCATTGGAGAACAGGGCTTGCTTGCTTATGACCTGATGCTATGGCCCAACTCCAAACACAAGTTATTTTGCCATCCTGGAGAATAGCCACCAGGAAACCAGAGAAGGGGGAAAAAAGATTACATGCTTTGTTCTTAAGCAGCAAATGGGTGTTGACTTTACAACAAAAAGTTCAAAAGTTGTTCTTTTTTCCTTTCCAAACAGCTATTTCCCTGCTTTTATGGGCAGGATGTTACAGGCACAAGGAAGCGCTGCCTACTCCACCTTTCCTTAAGCCTGACTTCTGCTTCAGGAAATGTAATTATGCAGCTCATGAAGGTATGAGATCTGTTAGAATCTGATATTCATTTCAGGTGGAAGCAGAAGAGAGTCTGGTAGAATTGCTCATTAAAAAAACCCTATCCTTGTTAATGTTAAAGAGAATAGGGATAATCAGTACCCACCACACCCTCTGAGAAAACACTCTCAGGAGATAGGACACATTAAAAAGGATGGACCGCCTTATGGACAAGCATCAGCTAAGCAATCAAAATTTCCTCAAATGAACAACAAATTCTGCAAAGTAAACTCACAAATTGCTTTTTAATAAAAGTACTTGAAATACTTAGTTAACATTTTCTGTACTTTAATGGAAAATAAGCACCCACGATTTTAGAAGATAAAATAAGGCAAGCAACCTGATTTCAACTCCATTTTGACAGGGGATGAAAATTAAAGCTTTTTAAAAACCCAACCAAACCATCACCCACTGGAAACACTGCATTCGTCTATGCCTATAAACTTAAACTTGTTAAGTTACTAAATTATACCACTATCTTATCTTATTAGAAGTTTATCAGTTTATCAATCTTAGGAGCCATTCTTAGCTTACAAATATACACATGCATCCTTAAAACTATATAGTCAAGGGGAGTCTTTTCAAGACCTGGAAAAATTACGAACATATCTGGAACTTCTGATGCACACAAAGGCATTAGTCCTGTAAACAGATCAGTCACTTCACATCCACTCTTCCATTGAGCATATATAATATAGGTGCACTTTCTAACTGCAGACTTCCCACATGTGAAGGGCCTCGGCTTCACGCACCTCTACCAAACATGCAATTAAAGTTTGGTGTTTTCTTCTGTTCCAAACCTGTACAGGCAATTTAGCCAGCACACTCCTTTGTATAACATGATAACAAAAACTTTTCAAATTAACAAATGCTACAGGGTCACGTAAGAAGTTCTCCTGTAATGCCTCGTTGCACAGTGTAGGGAAGCAGTAGAGGAACATGCTGTTGCTTTCTATCCAGCATCCCAGCTAGTCAGCACCATATTATAACACAAGGAGCAGACCTGGAAACTGCAGACAACAGAACAGTGCAGAGAAACCATTCAGCTTTCTGGGTCTTAAAAGGCAGTAATTTAGCAGCCAAACAATCACTTCCATCCCACTTTATGAATGTTGAAAGTTACAGTAGCATAGTAATAAGTGCCACCTTTGCACATAAGCTACAAGGCAACCCTGAGCCTAAGAAAGTTCTCCCAAGATAGCAGAGCCTGGTCCTTCATTATCAGGACCATTCATCAGTAAGTCTTAATGAAATCAGTAGAATTATTCATGCAGCCACTTATTAAATTAGTAAATTTTAATGCAAATCAGTGTAGTTACTTACACACGCTAAGATGACCAAGACAGATGCCCACATATGCACATATGCAGGAAAGATATGTTTTCAGAAAAAATAACATCACAACATCAAAGTGTGGAAACATAGGACTCTAAAGGAAGCTTACTACATGCTTTTAATCAAATGGTTTTTCTTATGCAAGTGGGAAGAAGCCAGCCACAGCTTTTCAGCATTTCAAAAAAAGAGCACAGGCAACCTAAACAAGCAAACTACAAAGGATGCAAGTGATCCTAAGAAAAGATAATGTGAGGTGTACAACTTGAAGTGCTACCACACCTCCCAGTTTTGCTTTAGTAAGTTGCATTTTGTTTGCAATTTCTCAATCTAGTAAATCTTACTAATTTACCTTATTGAAAAACTAACAAGACTCCTGAACACCTATGGTCTTAACCAGACTAGGAAATACCACATTTCTAGTGAGTCATAATAAGCTTAATCCTATCCTATCCTAAGCAAAGACACTGATCAAAAGTGCTCTCCCCTCTTTGTACTCTTAAGCAGTTCTACATGGCCACAAAATTACACTAGAAATGAAGCACATCTGCTCCCAGGCACACTCCCACACAGGTGGTTCAGGTCAACAGCCCATATGCAGGAAAGCCAAGGAGCCTGCTCTGAAGATAAGGCTTTCCAAAGCACCGTCTGCATCTGGCAGGAGGGCAGGTACTGCATAGACCCTGCACCACTCCTGCAGCCAGACTCCCAGCTCCGTGCCCCAAAGTGCAAAGAATGAAACTGGGCAAAAAATACCTACTTTTTCCAACAGAATTAACCCCACTGAGCTGTCTTCCTTTTCTGCGTAGCATATCTCAGGAGACCATCAGCCACCATTATTTTGTTTTTCCTGTCCACACCAGACACCTGAGCACAACCCGATTTCAAAGTGCTTTAAAAGGAATTCATGTGCACCTAAACAAGCAGATGTAATGCTGCTAGGGGGTTATGCTCTTGTTTTAGCTAATTCCGGTGTTGTCAATAAAATGGGTTAACAGAACAATTTTCACCTCAGAAGCAGATTCTTTTATGTATAATAGATGGGTAGATGACCGACTGACTGCTCTACCTGGTGACACTCTCAAAGACAGTGGGTGGAGAGAGGGTCCCCACTAGAAGGCACTGGAGTAGGAGCCCTTTGTGGCATCTTGCCCATGAACTGGGGGAAAATATGCTCCAGTGTATTAGGGCTGTATTCGTAACCTGCACTCCTACTCCGTCTGGGCTCTTTTTGCAAACTACTACTGGTTAAGAGAACAATTTGCCAGCACAACTGGAGATTCCTGGGAATATTTTGCAAATCAGCTGTAAACAGTAGGCTTAGAAAACCCTTCCTAAACATTACACAGAACAAGGAAACATTATCCCTGCACTCATAACCTCAACGCTCTTGCGTTTCAGTTTACAGTAAGTCCCATATATCTTTTTAACAGGACGTTTTGAAATACCAAGTTATCAGGAACGCTGGCAACAGAACACTGATCTTCACACTAACTTTTCTAACATTACAAGATCTTCCAGATCTGACTGCTTCAGTTCAGAAAGAGTACTCCCACTGCAAGGGCTACTGCTGCCCTCCACCACAACAGCTGTTTGCAGAACGTGATTTCTCTCTGCATCCAAACCCTCACTGATATTTGCTATTGTGATCCAAGCTGTTTAAGTGACTGCATAGTTCTGAAGTAAAAAAAGCACTGAACAAATGCAGATTATAAACTAAGAATTAACATAAGAAGAGCCAAAGGATCACAGCAATCCTCAGTTAGATTTATAAATAACAACGTGATTCTCCCCACATCCAGACTGACTTAGAAAGTCCCAATCTCCAGCTTGCTTATTAGAAACAAGAGCCATCAAAATGCTGCCAAGGGACACCTGGCCCCTTAAGAGGCCTCCCATTTACTGTCTCTGCAGCTGGATAATGGGAAAAGTCAGTGTTTTTCACTCCAGCACTCAAACCAGGAATGAAAATCCAGTTCAGATTTTGCCATGAATCTACATGCAGTTTAAGATGAGGTTTAATCTAAGAGACATTAATTGTGTGTTCGCTGAAAGTGAAGTGCTGAGCAAGTGTTGGTTATAAGTATTACCAAGAACTTGAATACAACAACTAAGTAATGGGTTTAAGTACATTTAATTGGAAATAAGGCTGGGGAAAGGTACTATAAATGCTTTCAGAAGACAAATACAGCACACATCCAGGTTTCAAATTTGCAACAATTGCCTCTGTGAACACAAGCGTTTATTGACTGAAACTGCAGCAGATGGCAACAGCTATTTTTCAGTTGACCCCAACTGCAGCAAACGTTAAAAAGGCTGAGCCAAGGTTCACAGTATTATGTATCAAGAATACACTTATCCCCCTCTCAAAACTCCAGCCAGAATTGCTCCATTGCAGCAGAGGAAGAAGCTGTAGGGAAACAGTGGGTTAGTCCACAATAGAAAGTCATCTGATTGTCCCTGAAGCAGTTGTGACTGCAAAGGGAAAGCTGTGGAGTCCAGGAGGATGACAGGGAACCAGCAGGGAAAGCTAGCACAACCACAGCAAGTCAGGACCACGTGCTGAAGCAGATGCATTTAGCACTGTTTCAGAATTGTTGCTCAATTCAAGGACCACCTACTACTCTTTAAATAAATGCATCCATCCTTTTGAGCAGCATTGTTGGAATTTTTCTCATCAATAATTAAAGAGAATCACAGAATAAACTACTTCATTTACGGTTTACCATCAGCATATTATTCTCCACACTCTACATAGCACTGTTTGCCTCACACATTTGCAAACACGAGCATTTTTAGGTCTTTTATTCGTAACCTGCACTCCTACTCCGTTAACTGTGAGGCTGGGTCTGCAAGACCTCTTGCTGCAGAACTGGAACAAGCTCAGCACATCCAAGATGCCTGCACAGGGCTGGCAGTTATGTCAGAGGTTTAGCTGCATGCCTGCAACCTATCAAGCGGCAACAGGAGACAGGGCAGGTGGTAAGGTGGGTTGCTCTCAGCTGTGCTGCCAGCATCAGTCAGCCAGACACTTGCATTCACACACCTGCATATAGGTGTTTTAGTCCAGAGCTGAATCATACCCCAATGACACCAGCAAGAGACAGACAGAAAGAAAGACAGAGTGGTTTTTGTAATTGGAATCTGTGGTATTCCATGTCACAGTACCCTGGGGATGCTAGAAGTTTACATGGGTGCAAAAGCAACCAGATAACTCACAGGAGAAAACAACCTAGCCTGCAAATCAAGAAGGCTAGAAGAGTGTTCTGGCAGGACACCACTGTGCATTTGCTATTCTTGCCCTGGCACATACCATTAGCAACTGCCAGGTAGGACACTGGCCTAGACAGATCTTGCTTTTGACTTCATACAGTTATCCACACATTTCTTACGTTTCAGCATTCATATGGAATGGGAATATGACCACTGTGCAAGAGAGAAACAGCGAGTCCCAAACCAAGCCCTGGCTAACCAAGGTGACTGCCAGATGAGACCTGCATAGAGCCTCAGGGATCACCCAATTCAACCCCAACACAAGATGGGCTTTAAGTTAAAGCCAGAAACATCAGTAGTGGTGTACTTGCAGAAGGGAAGAAGTCGTTGTTAATACGTTGTTATTATTGGAAGGCACATTCACAAACATTTGTGAAACATCATAGGAAACAAAAATGCATGCTGAATTCATTAATTCTTCTTTTAAAGCAAGCTTTGAGTACCATGCAGGAAATTTATGACCTTATGCCACATATTCTATAATAAGGAGAAGGAGAAAGACTCATCAGGATCAGTACCATATATTCAGTGTGCTGGATAAGGCACAGAGCCTGTGGAAGGGATGCTGGCAAGGAATAACGTAATTAAAAGCTGTAACCTAACCCAGGGAGACAAGGAGGAATAATAATGCTAGCTTTTCCAAACTAGAGACAATTTGACTTAGCTATCAAGTGTTTTTAAAAGTAAACACACATCCTTTCAAGTAGTCATTTATAAAAGAATTATTTTATTACATGGAAAGCACAATCCAGAACTGGAATACCATGGAGCTAGGATTCATTAAGTATCTATGAAGACACTCAAGGACTTCTTATTACTAATGCTCTCCTCTGTTCTGTCTCAGCACCATGTTAGTGCATTGTCCAGCCACCTGACAAGATGCAAGCTACCAAGTTTAGCAAGACCATAATGTTCCTCTCTCTCCTGTTCAAGCTGCATGAACAATTTGCAAACACAAGTCTTAAATCTGAAGTCAGTGTTTTAGTATTAAAAATACCTTCAGCTTATTTCAGAGCTCTATTTGAAGCCCACAGAGAAAGCAAGTAATACAAGTTCTTTTCTGCCCTGACTGGAGAAAGTACAGTCAACCCACCGCACATACAGAAGACATTAAAGAGTGTAGCTGATCTCTGTTCAGGGAAGGGGAAAAATCTCCCAAAGCAACTTCCACTCTCCTAAAGAAGTTGTGCTATTTGGAATGCCAGGCTAAGCTGTAGAGAAGCCAGCTCTTGTTTCAACCCACTAGACAGATATCAAATTGTTACAGCTGGCTTTCATTTTGACAGGTCAAGAGAGAGCTGCAAATCCTATACACTTTAAGGCACATGAGAACTAACTTATCTGGCCAGAGAAAAATGAAAAGGCAATAATTATCCCCTCTGTTTACAACGTTCAAGGACAGGGACTATTTCACAACATCTGCTTTTCAATTGCAGCAAGCATTAACAGCCTTCTAGAAAGGACCAAAAAAATTTGAAGGGAAAAGAAACAAAAAGGGGCACCATTTCTACCTGAATACAGGCAGAGAAAGAAATAAGGAGAAACATGGGAAGGTAAGCCCATAATACATATAACCCTATCTAAGTAGGGATACCAATTAAAGAGTGACCTAAACGAAAAATCAGTTGAAATTCCATTCATTTTGCTGCAAAGGATATTAAATAAAAATAAAAGTAAATAAAAACACAACAACAAATCCACTTAAAAAGATAACAGAGTACGAGCAGATAGGGTATCTGGTCAAGAGTTCAAGACTGTATTCACATTTCATGGAGTAATTGGATACTACACAGAAGCCAACATAACAGGGTGCTCTCCCTAGACAAATGAAAAATTATCAGCTGGAAACTAACAGGGCAGTTTCTGTGTTCCTCAGTATTGGGGGGACCAAACCTTGAGTGCCAGGCAACACTGTAAACCCCCACTTGTACACTTCCCTCATCTGACTAATACAGAGTGGTGCAGACAAGTATAGGTAAGGTACAGGTAAGTGACAGTGGTACAGGTAAAAGACAAACAAGTTACATATGGCACCACATAAAAATAAACTAAAGGTCCTACAGTATTTCCCTTTAAGCTGCAAAACAAAAACCAAAATCAACCTTCCCTTTTCACACCTTTTCCAGAAACCTGCATTGATAAGGAGGCTGCTAAGGGGAGAGTTATTTGAATAAAACTCTACCTCAAAGAATCCCACCACCATCTGTTGCCATTTATAGCATAGGGGTATTTTAAACCATACAATCCCCTGAGGCGTGCTGCTCCTCATACTGGCTCCTCTTGTCAGATTCAGAGAATCCTGTCCTGAGTAGCACAAACACAGCTACATCCCAAGGAACTAAAAGATAAAGATAAATACATTACATTTTATCTGAAGTCAGTGAGTTTCCCTCAACACTTTGTAAATTCTGCTACTGCCCTGATTTTACAACTTTCTGTCAGAAAACCCTTGGGCTGAGGCATGCGTGGAGAGATACTGGAACATGAACTTTTCCTGACATAAAGACAAAGCTACACAGCAGTGTAGCACTGCTGCTTGGAGTAGCTGCCAGCAGATCAGAAGGGCAATATATACTACCAGGTTAAACTGAAAAACCACCCCAATCATGGCAGCTACAGAAAGACATGGATGAGGAATTCATAATACCCCTCCACTCCCACAGCAGGAAGGGGAGTGGAAGTCCCTTTGACAGCCTCCCTGCAGGAGAGGCTTCTCCTGTCATATCTTGTCTTTGCCATCTGAAGGACTTCCCATAGACACCCACAGAGCAGTTGGCTCTGCGCCCACCTCCTCAGAGCAGATCTGGGGAAGCCAGGAAGCCCAAGCGCAGGTGTCTCTGCCTATGATGTGGCTGAACTGACACAGGGAGCAAAGGCTCCTGCAAACACATCTGGTTGAAAAAACACAGTGGCCTCCTACACAGAGTTTCTGAAAGCCACAGACTTCATCAACATAAATTATCTGGTTGTCCCACACTAGGGTGGGTTAGGAAGAACATGCAGATGATCATCTGACCTATCCCACAGGGAGAAACATTGGCACTTGACAGAAAGAAAGCAGCTAGAGAGAACAAATACTCAGGGCTGCAAGCACCTGCATGGAGAGCAGGTAAGAAGCTGTGTTATCTGACCAGGGAAAGAAATGGCTCTAGGAGGTACCAGAGATCAAAGAAACAGTAAGTAGTAGAGCAGGGAGGAGATTACAGGCTCGAGCTGCAGACACCCACCCACACTGAGTCACTACAACAGCTTGGAAAAGACCAGGGAGTGCTCAAGCCATGGTAGAAAAGGGAGTCCTGCTGAACCCAAGAGATGTGCTAGGAGAAATCATTGCAGGGAGCAACAAAACCAGCTAAAGTAGGATTAGGGAAGAGGAATCAAGAATACATCAAAGCTGCTGTTTAAGGCAAAGGCAAACACAGACATTTTTCCTAGATCACAAGCATTTCCCAGCACCACAAATGCCTCAGCATCAGAGTGCTCTTTGGATATGGCAATGGTTCACCATGACAAACAAAACTGTCTTCTAGCAAAGTCACACCACCACAGCCCCCAAGCCCAGGGAGGTAACACTTGAGAGAAGCAGCTGGAAAGCCATTTTTAGTGAATCCCAGTATAAATGCTCAGTGGTCCAGGACATACAGATACTTCTCAATTCAACAACAAGAGTTGTCTATGAAACAACAAAAGCTTTGAAGAATCCATTAGTTATGCATTATAATATCAATTCAGACTAGAAGTGGAAGGTACTTCTGGAATAGAGATACTCTTCATTAGACCTCGCCAGAAGACAAAAGACATATTTGAACCCTGTGCATTCAGTTTAAGATTTCCTAAGAGAAAGTAATTCAAACTTGAAGCTACCATGTATTTTCTTAACGTTCAAGATTTACAAGCAGTAGGTGGCACTACATGGTGTAGAATGTCACTTTAAACCACCATTAAAGAAAGGGATTTACTATAAAAACAACATTGTCTAGTCAATCTACTGTGGGGACTTGGGAGGACAAAGAAGAGAAACAAAGCACAAGCAGTGAACAGTATGATGCAAAAAACCCACACTCAAGCTGTCTCTGTGCTCTGATATGGCTGGTACTGAGCCACTGTCTAAGCTCTGCTGAACCTCAGTCAGCTCCTCAAACACCAAGGCATCTCTGTAACACATGTCACTGCAAAGAGCTACAGTGCAGGATCTAGTCCACACATTGCAAAACTCTCCACACCCCAATCAGCCCTCTCACATCCCAGGCATCTTGACTGGCGAGGTTAAGGCACCAGAGATATATTCTTTTCTCCTGGCACACATACTCAAATGGCCCCAACTGCCTCTTTTTTCCTAGATGAGTAATTGTACTGGAGTTCCCTGATCTCACATAATACATCCCCATCAAACACTGTATCAGCTTAAGTGAGGGATAGATGGAACCAATGTTACACTGTGCAACACAGCCACCATTTTATGTCATATACCATATTCCTAATGGCTTTTATTTGCCCTGGAAAGCAAACACTACAGTATTATCACCCAGACGTGGTCAAACATGAGTGTTAGATTTTCCTAGGTGTGACACAACCCAACAGCTTGGTGATCTCAAGGACAAACAGGGTCCCTTTCTCTGTAGCTGTGAGGTCTCACCTCCTCCCTGGCTCTCAGCATTTATTCAAACCTTTGGTGAGGGAAACTCAGCTCACCTGTCAGGAAACTAATTTTAAAAGAAAAGCTAAGTTAGCAAAACAAGGTGCAAGCAGTACAGGAGGCAGCACATGGACAGAGTGTCTAAGATTTTCTTCAGCAGCTGTTCCACTCAGTCAACAACTTCCTGACCCATTCACACTGTGTGTGCCAAATGCCCTGCAATAAGGTTTCTAGGGTTTGGGTTGGTTGCTTCTTAAAAGCAAGAAATTAAAGGCATTTCCATGCAAAACTGGAATTTGTCCAGTCTTCCCTGGAATCCTTTACACTGCTCTTTGAACTGTCTTGCCTCCCCCTACCCACTGGAGAAGAGTTCAAAATGCTATCTGAGCAAATCAGTATGGCAAAAACTCAGTATGTAAAAGTTTAAATCTAAGGACATGGACCTATGAGATCCATAAAGAAATCAGACTTCAGACATATTAACATGGGTTTTGAAAGATTTGTTCATCATCACGGAAGCTATTTGAAAAATTGCAGCAAATTGACTATACACACAGATTTTTTTTTCCCTTCCTATTTTTATTTATTCTAAACTTCAGAGAGATCAAAGGCTTTAAAGAGCAGCTCTATTAGCAATGTACAACAGTCACCAGGACTGCAGCTGCTTCTCTTATCAACAGGACAGCCCAGGAGTCCAAAATAATAACGAAAGACTACATCAACCACAACAGCCCCTCTGCATGGACAATCCTCGTTCAGATTTGCAAGCCCAAACTGCAAAACTTGTAATACTGAAGCCATTAGGCACACCTAAGCAGACAACAGCCAGCCTTAGAAATTCAGCATGTGTCTTCAAACTTGGCAAACTACCTATCTCCAGGTGATTTTTTCTGACTGGGAGCTAATGGACAACCTAACAAGTTTCCTCTGCACCACAGCAGAATCACACCTGTGTGGTTTTGCCCAGTCTGGACCATAATACTTCTTCAGTCAGATGATACATTTCCTCTGCATCCAGAACGAACTGTCAGCTCTCCAGCAAGGGACAGCTGTGAGGTTTACTAGATAAAGCACCATTCAGATTTTGACTCAGGGCCTGCAGTGAAGAGAATTAGTATGGGAAAATGCTACTTGAAATGACGCAAATCACCATGTGCCCTTTAAAATTCATTAATTCCACTGAGGTAAGTTTCATACATCCCGAAACTTTCACATACTCACTTAAAGAGATAAACATTTAATTAATTTACATGCAAATCTCACATGTCCGGTAGTTAACTATTAACATTAAAACCAACTGCTACCGGAAACAAATAATGGGAAAGGTTTATCCAGAAACAATTTTAAAATTACAGAACTGCAAATGTCACACTCCTCCTCCATTCAGAAGTGTTTCCTTTATTAATAGTTCTAATCAGACTTCATGTTTAAAAGTTTCCTACTGTGCTTCATGATTTGGCTATAAATCACTTGCTTACAATCCACCGTGCAAGATAAGTATCTTTCTTAAAAGCATCAAAGTCATGTTACGCAGTTGCTGAGATGTGACAACAAAGCAACACATTCTCAAAGGGAAAGGAAGCCCGTCTATAAAAGACAGACATGCAGAAGATACTGAAATTTAGTCAAATTATGAACTTGAATATTCTGTTATTTTATTCAAAACCATTTTCCTGCTTTGAGGTATTTTTATTGAAACTACAAATACTCCGGCTTTCCTCAACAGCCTCTCAGTTTACTGACAACCCAGAGTACATTTAAAAGTAAGGTAAGACTTGAACCTGTTTCCTATCCACTTGCTGCTAAGCACACTCATTTGTATAATCCAGCTATAATCAGCTTCTTACAATAACACAAAACTCAAAAGGAATGTTGTTTTCCGAAGATGGAAGGGATAAAAGCAGCAAAGAGGATAAGAAAATATAGCATCCTCTGCTTTGTCATGTAATGCATATCGCATATGGCTAAATCTTACATCACACATAAACTGCAAAATGAAAACTTTTTTCCCTTTCAAAATACATTTGATGCAGTCTTTTGTAAGAACACTTTGCTTATAAACCACAAAGTTCTCAACCTTGTCCCTCTTATATCAAATGCTGGGTTAAAAAAAAAAAAACCAAACCAAACCAACCAACCAAAAAAAAAAAAAACCTTATTCAGGTCAAGGAATGGCAAAGAGCAAGACATGCCATTCCCTTTGCTTTATTCTAAAACACAGATGTGATTGTAATGAAGACATATTTGATCTGTTTTTCCTAATTAAAGATTTTCCAGGGTTTGCTTCAAATGGAGGGAACTAGGCTGTTGAAGAGCCCTTCAGTCTCTGCCATACACCACAAAATGGACCTACAAGCAGATTTTTCACAAAAGGTATCATGGGTTGTTTAGAGTGCCAATGATAGATTAAGCTATTCAAGAAAATTAGTTCTGCAGAAACAAGTCACATCACTTCTAAAAACCATTCCTAAATTCCATTCATTATGGGAGATCATCTCCAATACCCTGCAAAAGGTGAGTCAGCGGATGGAGCACACAGTGATTTTCAAGTAACGAATGAAGTCAAAGCACGGGATGTAAAGCCAGATGCCTGCTTTAAAAGAAAGCTAAATCCTTTGAGGTTTATAAATTTGTTAAAGATGCATCTGTCCATTTTTACCCATGTTCTGTGATAGAAATTATATGGAGAAAGGAGGCATTCATAATCCTTGCAGAATCCAGAACAGGTTTGCTGCTGAGGACAGCTAGTCCAGGAGCTTCACAGCTAAAAGAGCCCTTTGAAGGAAATCCTGCAGCACTTCATCCCAGAGGAGATGCAGAACTGGGGGATAGGAAGGAAGGTCGAGTATCTGCTGCTCCACATGGAAAGGGGGTAGTGGGGTAACCTCTGTACTGCAATAAATACACAAAAGTCCAGAGAAAAGGTAATGCCAAGTCTCCTTTGCTGGGAGAATTCACAGCTCTCCACTGTTTTGAGACAAAAGCAGATTGTCTTCTCTAACTAGACAGCCCCTGGACTGTCTAGGGCAAGAACTGAACTATGCCAAAGAACTGTGTAAGAGAGTAAACACACTGACTCTTCTCCAGATAAATGCACAGAACTGACAACAGCACAGCCGCAGTCAGCAGCAGTGGACACCACACACTTCCCTTCCCTACATGGAATACTCACAGGGTGCCACCAATACCCAAGGGAAAGCCAGGGCAGACACGTTGAACAATGTTCTTGTTATACTCCCTGCCATAAAGATTCCAGGCTGCTGCAGGCCATACAAACACAGTCTTATTTACCCAACTTTTCAAAACTTCCAGGTCATCCTTTGTTCTAAAAAAGCAAAGCTGTTCTCAAAACATTTTCTGACTCAAATGACCCAAGGTCAGAGACAGCTTCACTTAATACTGAAAATTCTACCAGTAGCCTCTGAAACAGCAACAAGAAACTCTCAAGACAGTTTAGCCACAATCTTGCATACAACTTACTTGTAAACTAAACTGCAAGAGACTTTTACACAGTTGCCTCCAAAGAGGCAAGTTGAGATTGAAGTTCTTCTCCCTTGTATGAAGCCTCAAACTGTATCTACTCCTACTGCTGCTCTTCTTTTGGCCAGAGCAAAAACCTGCTTACAGCTTAGGTAAATCTCTGTAGAAGCTACAATTCCTGTGCGTTTCCAGCCCTCTGTGAGATCTAGTCAACATGTTATCTAAGCTTAGGAGAAGGAATAAAAAGATTCCATTAAGTGTCTCTTTTGCAGGAAACAGAGCTAAAAATGGACAATTTTGAAATCCTACCACAAGCAGCAAGTCAGGAAAAGGTTTATGATAAGTTATACCTCTTCCACACCAACAACTGGTTTTGAAACAGTTACACACATTGAGAGACAGCACAAACTCACTCCTCTTTCTGCCACCCCTGCTTCTACCTGTGCACACACGAAGACCTTTCAGCCTCCCCAGGTACCACCTGAGGGCTCTGCATGAATGCTACAGATCTGTTATGCCAACATGACTCTCACAGCAACGAAAAGGGACTTCACAAGTTTCAGAAACACCACTCTTGTAGTAGCTTCTTGCAAGAGGCTACTGTTACATCAGTAACATGGATTCAAAAGCACAAAGCAAAAATTCATGCCTTTATGTAAACTGTGCACCTATTCCAATAAAAACAGAAGACAACTTATTTTGGTCTGAGAATTAATTTTTCCTCCAGAGGTGAACATAAGATGACAGGTCACCTTGAAAACAAGCCATAAGATTAACACAGAACATTTTCAACCTAAGAGGAGGAAAAAAAAAAACGACACCATCAAGGTTCAAGGCAAAATAACAAATCAAGTGAAGAACAAGACCTCCTTGAAAGGAGAGCTCTAAATGCATAGCCTTTGTGGGCAGGAGGAGAATTTGAAATGGGACACAGAGCTATAATTGCACGGGCATTTGCTAAGTAGGTCTGTATTAGCTAAGTAGGTCTGTGTACTCTGTTGTGCAAAGGAATAAGAAAAAAAAAAATCAAGAGATAAGCACTTCAGCCTGCATAGGGCTTGGACACCTTCCCAGAACTCAGGTCATAAGCAAAGAAGGGTGCCAGAGCAAACACTTCCACGCAACTGGTCTGTGTTTCTCTATCTAGACAAAAATTTAATTATGCATTTTTTCTTTTTATTGGCAAACACACAATACAAAAGTGCAATTAGTGGACAGCAGTCTTACAAATTTCACTCTCTCACCCACTTTTACACAATATCATGTATGTCAACACCCAAATTTTAAATACTGTTATATTTAGTTTATACTTCTTTTATCTGTTGTGTTAACTCAGGAAAAAAAATTCTGCTTTCTACATTTATTTTCAAGCAAGTTCTCTGGAGAACAGCCAAAGCATCCTGAAGCCTGCCGGAGAAAGTCAGTTTGATTTCCAGCACAGTCACAGTCTGACAAAAGGAGCTTCAAATTCCCTATCAAACTGCATCTAAACTCTATCTACTTATTCCTGCAAAGGAAGTCGATGGACTGGTACTAGGCTCTGGTTACTGAACTTCAGCATGCACAAGTATTTTAACCACCTATCCTCTATCAGTAACCATCCTCTAACTTCATGCTGCAAAAACAAGAGATTTACAAATAATTACTACCCAACATACCAGAGCTTACAAATAGGCTTGCTTAACAGATGTCTGGTAAATGGTATTGATAAAAATCATCAGAAAAGCATTTGCATGCAAGCTATTGTTTTGTGACCTCTTCAGGCATCACAGTCACAAAGGAAGTGGTTTAAAAGAACACACAAAACTTAAGGTGATAGCATCAGCACAAAGCTAGTCCAGCCAGTCCTGACACACAACAAAATAAAACAGACAGTGGAAGAAAAGATGACAAAAAAACCCTCCACCCGTTTCCTCATACATAAGCTGCTCTCATAAGCATCACTGTTTGTATAGTACAAACTCATCGCTTCTTCAGGTCACTTCATCTTCAGAGCTTCCACCAACCCAACACCTGCACTGCTGCAACATACACCACCACCTCCACCTGGCCACCAGCCCCACTGAGGTTACCCACAGCACCCAGTGCCTGTGCAAAGCTCTGCTCTAGTTCCCAGGAAGATCTCCCCGAGCCATCCTTTTCCTTGCTGTTCAGCTCTCTGGATTCCCCTTGCTTAGGAAAAGGGGCCCAGCATGCTGGCTTACCCAGCTTCCCACAGCGCTAACCAGAATGCACTGAACACTCAAACTACAGGGCTCACAATCTCCTCCCAAACAGTGTCCCTCACCTGCAGAGAGGCTGACCAAGGGCTTGCCCCTTCTTTCCAGGCAGCTTGGTCACTCAGGTGCCTCATCCCCCATCCAGCTCATGGTGGAGCTCTCTGGGAAGCAGACAGCCTTCTTCCCAAGGCTATGGTAGGAACTCCTCCGCCCCCAGCCTCTCCCACTGTTAAAGCTAGCACACTGCACTGGCACTGGCACAGGCACAGAGGAACAGCCTGTTGGGAGTGAAGACTCAGCTGCAGCCTTACAGGTGGGCTGGAGCACTCAAGGGGGTTCTTACATCTGCTCCCATCAGCCTTTCACTCAGGGCAGATGTTCTAATTCTTCACATAGGTGCTACACAGACAGAAGCTTTGAGCCATGGAAGAAGGAAGAGAGAGAGGCCATGCAATGTCCCGTGGTCTCCATGCCCTCACTAGGATATGCCATGTCCCCAGAGGACTAGACACACACATGCTCTTCCAGTCTGATGGCTGCTGATGGTCACTACTCCCTTCTTCAGCTCTTAATAATATACAAAGGACTTTACAATTAACTCCTAAAAATTATTACTAATTGGCAGAACCAAAATTCATTGTGCGCAAATCTAAGTTTACACAGATTTCTCAGGATCCCACCACATTGCATTCATCTAAGGGCCGAGTTCAGACACTATTACAAAATGAGATTGCTTTCAAACTGCAAAATGCTTTTAGGTCTTGGCAATATCAGTCAGGTTTTGGTACTTTTGCTCCTGCTCTTACTCCCCAGTGTGCTGGTCGCCACCCATTCTTGTTCCTTGTTTGTTTCAACAAAGTACCTGAAGCAGATTCACATATTTGTAAGAGAAAGATCTAAGAGAAAAAAGAAGGGAGGACATGTTTTGTATCTCGCAGAATAAAAACAAACAAGGTAAAAAACTAGATCTAATCTGCCATACAATGAGGTATCATTTTATGTATTTTTTTTGTACTTTGTACTTTCTTGTACTTTTCTTACATTAACAGCATACTCAGCTCTGCTATTTACCACGATCCTGACAACACTAGTACCTTATCTGAGCCCTGTATTATTTGTCATCATCAGTCTTGTGGGGGAGAAGAAAAAAAGAGAGAAAAAAAGAATAGTGGTGATGCCTTCTAGTTTGTCCAGAACCTTATCAGGTAATGTTCTCCCTCTCTGGAACAAGCAAATTAAATAAATTACTGAACAGCCAACAGTCAAAATGCTCAAATGTTGCCATTTTGTGAATAAAGAAAGACAGAAGGAGTGCACAGACCAGTCTTCTCTTCTTCCAGTAGTCCACCTGCCAAGAGCAGTTGCCTCTTCCCTTGCTGTAGCCTCTTTTTCACTTTCATTTCTCTGTCTTCCATCCAGTAGAAGAAATTTCTTCCTTTCAAGCAGTTACAGTGTCCAAAAAGCTGCCTACATCTACACTTGTGAAAACAGCAGTAATTGTTCATGCCATAACCAATAAAGCCCAGAACAACAAAGTAAAATCATTGCACAAGGTTAATTATGGCAATGATTACCACAGGCAACTGTGAAACTGTTTATGAAGTGGCATGAAAATGGATATTGATGATACATTTAGACAGATTAATAAATCCCTTCCAACCTTCCCTCAAAACTGGCAAGCAAGGCAACAAGCGAAGGATTGAGACTCCATTTCCATTAACAGGCTCACGCTTGCATTGGAAAAGTCTTATAATAGTTGGAAACTGAAGTTGGTCTAAGCATAGAAAGAATGCAGTTACCTTTTGGTGTGGCATAACATTTAAAATACATTTCAATGTTTAAAGTAGTGCCCTCAACTTTATTCTCTAAATGGATGAGCTGGCCTGTTAAACCTGTTACAGGAAACAATTAAGGGAAGATTCTAAAGCCATGGACAATAGGAAGAGCTAGAAACACACAAACGCAAAATGTATTTTGAAAATCAAGAACTTGCAAGGTTTATGTTGCAATCCTATTTGCTCCTCTACTTTCTGTCAGATACTAAAGCACAAGCCATTTTTTCCATTCAACAAGTTCTACTGCTTTATCCTTTTTGATTACCTTTCAGAAGCATTACTCATTTTATATGAAAAAACAAAACCAGAAAAGCCAAACTTAAACCATAAAAAAACCAAGAAGCCCAGACTTTTCCACCTTCTGCTTACCTGCAGCATCTCTATCCAGTGAAGAAATCTGTCCGAACACTCTAAAGCACGTCTTCACTGCACCATCAAGTGAGACTTTCCCTCCCAAAGCTCAGCTCCACAAGCTAAGCCCAGCCTCATGAGGTCCCACCCTCCCTGTCAGTCTCCCCATCTGCACATTCCTCCATCTGCTTAGCACCAGAACTGTTCCTCTTGCAACCACAGAGAGATCTGGTTCAAGGAAGGCATCTGAAAAAAAAAAAACTAACTTAACTAGTTTAAACTGAAGCTGCAGTGGAACCACACCCTCTGCTCAAGTGATGACAGCCATGCTCTGGAACAGCTTCCAACCTGCAACATCCACCTTGGAGGTGTGTGGCTAAGATGCAACAGGGCACAGTCAACAGAAGTACGATGAACTGCTCCGTGATGATCTGTGTGTTCCACCTGGTGAGACATCACTTCCTCCTGATTCATAGTAGATCTAGGAGACTGGAAAACTGGCTGTACTTGGCACTCCCTACAAAATGTCTAAACAGAGTGCTGTGAGTTGCACCAGGCCTATGTTCTAACCTGTTACATCCTGTGAACCAACTTATGTTTAACATTTAGTTTACTGTGTTTTCACTAAAGTGTTTTTCATACATCTGCTTTACCAGAAGTAAAGTAAGATGAAGTTATGAACCCAAAAGAAAATACTACCTACTTATTTACAGATAACCTGTGTGGATTAGCAATCCAATGCCTACTGTAGGTTAGAAGACCTCTCTGTGAGCATGCAGCCTTCAAACTGCAGAGACCACAAGAACAAAGAGGGAACAGAGCGAGCACTGCCCAGGGGAGTGTGCCCTGGTGTTACACATCTGGAAACCAATGGGATCCAATTCAGCTCAGAGTTTCAGTATGGCATTCCCACCATATTTCAAACTTTTTTGCTCATCTGTTGGGAACAGTCAGAACAAAGGTTGAATTTCTCTGGAAGGGCAATATTGAGGTTCACTTGGCAGCACAGAGCTAGGAAACAGGAAAGAACCACAGAATGGGTAAGGTTAGAGAGGATCACTGCAGGTCATCCAGTCCAACATCCCCGCTCAAGTAGCGTCCCCTTAGAGCACGTAACTCAGGACGGTGTCCAGAATGAAAAAGGACCTCTGGGAAGTCCAGTTACTTCCCACACACGTTTCTAATGGCTGCACTTAGTGCACTGTAATGCTCATACCTACAACATAAAGAAATAGCAATGCTAGTACTAATAATACAGTTTCTATAATCCTTTTAATAAATACTCCTCTGTGCTGCCTTTTGTTTCTGACGCAATCACTACTATATGTGAAATGCCTCCTGAAAAGCTTTTCTTCTCCCCCCATATCTTATGGATATATCTCTGAAGATGAAAACATATAGGTCATTACTTGTTAAATCCAGACAAATAGCATGGAGCTCCTATCCTAAACCCTCCACACAACATCTTCATAACTACTTAGTGCAGTAAAATCTGTATTACATAATATGCAGTTTTTCCAGCATTGGCCATAAAGGCTGATTTAAAACCAAACTCACTTAAAAACAAGACCCTTCATTAAAATTCAAGGGTGGAGAAGGGGAGAAGAAAGAAGAAAAAAGTGAAAAAGCAAGGGTGGCATGCTAGCATTTCTTACCATGTGCTTTACCAAGCTGCTCCAGGAGCTGATTTGAGCTATAAATCACTAAAAAAAGAAGTCTACCATTAACTGTGGCTGTTACAGCATAAGTCACCAGGTTTGTGTTTGTTGGGGGTTTTTTCCAATACCAGGCTATTTCCACAGAACATGTCATTTTACTGTCTTAGGAGGCAAACACTTACTGCACTAATGGTCTATTTATCATCACAGTTCAGAGCTACATCTTTATATGCCAGCAGTAACTTAATGCCTCAGGGAGGAAATCACCAAATCATTAAACTCAAATATGCTTTGAAGAATATTTGGGGTCTGTATTCAGGGGTGGGGAAAGATGTACCTTTTAATTATTTTTTAATTAAATCAACTGTGAGTTTTAAAGTTCAGAGCATTAGAAACTGCTTTGATGTTTCACTTCACTTATCAGCCTTTTAGCACAATACAAACAGTCATGTTCCCCCAACCTAAGATAAGCTTCCTACCATGTGAACATGTAACTGATTCAAAAGCAGCTGTCAGTGTAAAAAAACCCCACAAACTCTACCCATAGAACAAAACCTGTGATATAACTCTGTTGAACACTCTTGCTCATAAATGAGCAAATGCAGAAGATATTTAGAAGGATACTTCTAAATATGTAACTTCTGTTCTACTGCAATAATATGTAACTTATTTAAATCCTTCAACATTTGGATTAAGGCATATCTTATCCTCTCTCAGTCATAGGAGAGGCCATGGAATGACACTTTGGATACCCAAAATGCCAAGTGCTGTGACCATCAAAGCAAAGGTCTTTGCTAGAAGAGTACTTAAAGCCCTTGCAAGTGGGACGACTCCTTCCAGGGGAGCATATTAAGGGACAAAAATTAATTCTTTCCTAGGATTCAGCTCAGTAGGTGCAACACTCATTCCAAAAGCTTCCATGCCCATTGCTGCCATTGGGGGACAGGGTAATGGCAATTGGAGAACCAAGGACACCCAACAGGAGTGAGCCAAATCAAGGGCGTGTTCCTATAATTTTGCTGGTTGAAAACACAGTTCACAAGTTCATCTCAGGCACAGGTGATAACAAAATGGGGTTTTTTGGTGACAAAACACAGGATTAAACTCATAAGAACCTCACTGTGATTCGCTGATCAAAAAGAAGTCAAACCAATTTGCATTACACCACCTGCCATGTTTCAAGACAACTTACTTGATTTTCTGATAGCTGGACACTTCTTTAGGGTTACTGTTTAACAGACAGTTCCATTCTTATTCAGAACTCAAGAAAGGTGTATATCAGGAACTACTTCTCCTGTATTTTATAACAAATCTTCCATCACAATATCAAGGCAACCACAAATGTCCTATGGTTTAACAAACCAAAGGAGAACCCCTGATGGAATACACCCCACTAGGAACAGAGCCACTAGGATTTACAAAGTAACAGTGGTTCTCCTCCTTGCCTAAATACCTGGGATTTATTTGGGATAAAATTACATATGCTGTGATCAAGTCTAAGATGTAGGAACTGTAATATGCTTGTAGTGTACACTTTTGTACACTTTGTAGTGTAGACAGTGGGCACCCAGCCTACTCCAGAATATAATTATCTAACCATACTAAGCATATGAGCTGTCTGCTTCATTTTATAACTCAAAAATTCTGACCAAGGTGACAAAAAGCTAGAAATCCCACAACCAAATCTACTTCATGAAGGGGACATTGTCCTTATTGCTCACTCAAACTTGTGAGCGTTCTCCTGATTATTACACTCTTCAATAAGACAGTCTACTGAGTATTTTCTCAAGAAAAAGGCTGCAATTTACAGCACAGAATTAAAAGTCTTATAGAAGATATTTTCTTTAGTATACTTGAATTAAAATCTGGTGGGTTTAGATAAGTGGAATTTTATTTTGCCAACATTATATTTTTTTAAAAGCAGTAAAAATACCTCCTAGGCAAGCAAGGGACCAACAAAAGTTCAGAGTAGTGGATCACATGGTCAGCTGAACACTAACACCATTTTTCAATTTCTGTGAAAACAAACTTGTTCCCAGGAAGCCCAAATCAGACCCCAAAGCAATACTTTGCAGTTGATATACAGAATGTTGAGAGAAGGTATTTAGATTTGTCAGCAATTCTGTTATAAACCACAGCAGTGCAAGTCAGTCTCAGACTAAAAGGAGACGGGAAATTAATTTGTACCCAAAGAATAAAACAAGTTCTCACTTGGCTAGGACCCTGAAGAAAAAACAAGGAGGGGGAAAAAATTTGTTCAGGAATAATTCTTTACATAGTCATAGAGCCCAAAGGAAAAAAAACTTAAGAAGGGTAACTCACTACGTAAATTAATTCAACTTTGTATTCACCACGTAAATTAATTCAACTTTGTATTCAGTAAGAGTAGAAAAACAAAGTTTAAAATAATGTGGTGATCTGATTCAGAGGTTTATCTGACTGATGTCCAGAAGTACTTGCTGTCTCCTCAGACAGTCATATGCACATGCAGTAGTCTCTTATCACTGCAATGAATTAAAAGGTAACTAAAGCAATTCAATATTTTAAGAGTCACTTTTCCAAGAAAATAACTACATTATATTAGCAAATACAAAAAAGATAATCCAGTCTTTGAACTCTACAACGGTCCCACTCCGTGAGACTGACTATCTTAACTTAGCTACTGTGACTTCATGCACTTAGACCCTGAGGTCCACTCACTGGGCTCTCTAAAAGAAACTGAATTATCTTCATTACAGAAAGAGCTGATTAAGACTCCTGTCGTTAGTCATCATCCCATATTGCATATTCTTTGTTCCCTCAATTCAACAACTAAAGGACCCCTGAATATCCAGTTCAGTATTCCCAATTCATCTTAAGCTGACCTGCTACCTCACGCAAAAAAGGCAAACTCTCCTTAATATTAGATTTTACATCAAAAGTAGCTCAAAGATGTGGATATACTTCTAAATACAGAAAATAAGATTTTAGAGTTACAAGTTTTTGTAGACACTGGATAAGAAAAGTAACCCTGTGCTAAGTTAGGCTTCATGAAAGCTATAAGTATCCCAACCAGAGGAAGATTTCTTTAATGAAAGATCAAGTTCTCCTTAATACAGCAGATTTCTCTTGTGCAGATTGCATGGGAGTCTGGTTACTGCTCGCATCAGGTTGCCTGCACAAGTGATGCTCCCCTGACCCTGCATCTGGTGTTCTTACACTGCCAGCACTTGTACGTGGGCACCTAATGCAGCAACTGCCTCATGTATGGACTTGTGATTGAACTGGACATTTTTCCACAGGACACAAGACATTGCTCCCTGCTGCAGAAATATGAATAGGCCATTCAGCCTACACTTACAGCAGGACATATACAACACTTTTCCTTTCTTTTTCATTCAGAACTCCTGAAAGACAAGCGAGTCACAAATCAACTCACCATTTCAAATGAGACTTTTACCATGCCTCATGTAGCAACCAGGATCATTTACTCCAATTTGGTCTCAGCAGTTTGTTAAGCGCTCACATTTATCATCGTGCAACAGATGGGAACAAGTCTTCTACACAAAGATTCCTTCCTTCTCCTCTTTCATTCCTTAACTATCAAATATAAAAGCTACACCTACTTCAAGCTTTCAAATAACAGGTCCATGCCACATGGACAGTAAGAGATTTCAGCAGTTTTCAGGAGCACTCCCTATGGCAGCATTTACCCCTACACTATACCACAGCCATCACATGGCTCTAATTTTTGAATCACAGGTACTCCTGCTGCTGGAAATGGGGAGCGTGCATATTTCACAGGATTAAAAAGAACTCTTCTCTTGCTCATATTTCTGTTCCTTGGTCTTCAACACTTAGGTTCAATAGTTTAGCCTAACAAATCCAGAAGTGCTTCTGCAAAAACCCTCTTTCTCTACTGCTTTTCAAAGTGCATGGTAACAAAATAGGGACAGACCAGTCTTTAAGTCATCAGTCTGGAAAGCTGGGGGATCAGTGCCTGCAGCTGGCTACAGCATGTACCTGCTGTACACTTTAGGCACAGCCTAGGTCACTCACCACATGTCAACCTCTCTATAACTAACAAGCTAACCAGAGACACAAAAAAACAGAGGTTTATTTTTTACCCTTTACATCATAAACGCTAACACACGATGCCTGACTATGCCTACACTACATAACCTTTCCACACATCAATAACATAATAAAAAAATTGTAATATAGTAGTTCAAATTACATCTATTGTGAAAAAACTGCACTGTCTCTTATGCTGATCTCACAATAACACTGAACCTTGAACTTACTCATTTCAGACATTAGGACAAACAATGCAAGTTAATTCTCCCATTATGCAACACACAACCACCATATTCTTAATCTTTTAAGCAGTGCCAAAGAATATGCTGGTTTCTGTACATATAGACACATTACAGTGTCTGACACTAAGTGAACACACTAAATCAAGCTACGGGTGAACCGAACAGCAAGACAAGCAGGTTTTGTTTTTGAGGAGCACAATTCTTCAGAAGAGAGGAACCTGCTAAGAGAAAAGTAATGCTCTAAATGAAACATCTGAATTAAACTCTCTCAAGTTTACAGACTAGTGCGATCTAGGCACAACTATGTATAAAAAGTTACTGAGAGGATGTCCTCCATAACAGAGGTTATTAGCCGTCAACAAAACTGTTAAGCTACTTGTGAAGTGTTAACAAATTTGTTCTATTACCAACTTCAAGGGGGACAAGACAAATCATGGGATTCCTGCTTCAGCAGAAATAAAATTAAATACTTATTTGGCAAGCTATCATCTTCAATCAAAGCAGAACTCGATATTCAGTTTTTATTACTATTATTCAGGCTTTAGAGAGACCATATTGATCATGTAGTGCAAACACAAGATATAAGGGCTGTGCTCTACAAGGAAGAGTTCAGCATGGTTAGACTGTGTATCCATGCACTCAACCACACCTCTGATCAATGAGCAGACAGAAAACAAGACAAGCAGTCCTAATTAGGGACAACAGGGATACCTCTAAAAGATTAGAGACAATTGCCTTTGTAATTTGCCCCTAATATATTATTTTATATAATTTCTGAAAGAAACACACTTGCAAGCAGCATTTTCCACAATTACTTATTGGGCAAAGAACAAGACAGAGAAGCTGACAACCAGCACGCCAAGTACTCCTACATACCCCACATTAACCCTTGATGCATCCTCTGAGGCAGATGAGCCAGTGCTGCTTTTACTATTATTTTCAGCATAGCATAAGTTCCTCTGCATACACTACTACAAATTCCTCTCTAGCACACACACAGATGAGCAACTAGAAAGTGATCTTAATTGCTACATAAATCATATGTGGCTACTTAGCATAGCCAAATACATGTCTGCATAGGAAACAGTGTCCTCAGAAGTGTCTGCAGTATTTCATCAACAGCGCAGAAGAGCAAGTGTGCCAAAATCAGAAGGAAAGCAGCAATTACTCACCCCAAGTCAACTCACACCTGTCTATAGAGACTTGCAAGCTTTGTTACAGTCACCTGAACCCATACAAAAGCTTGACAACACTGCAGCCAGATAAGTGTTGCACAGAAACTAGAAGGATGACAGGATGCTGAGGTACTTCCAGAACGCCTGTGGGACTGCTGGTTTTAAGACTTTTCCTGAAGGTTTGTATCAAAAGGTACAAATCCATGTTTGTGTGCATGTGCGTGTGTTACATTTATATGTAGTTTTTTAATATTTTTATATAAAATATATAATTTATTTTTTAAGTGTGAGTCTATCTATGCATGCATATATAAACACGCCTACTATTTCTACCCAAGAGTGAAATGCAGGACATACTGAGTAGCCTGGCCTGACATGCTGCATGCAGAAGTCCCCAGGACCTTCTCTGCCAGTTCACAAGAAGAGGTGAACAGAGACCTGTGACTCTCATGTCTCTCTTCCTGAAAGTTATGCTGCTTGGCCTGCCTCACTTGTATAGTGTCACAGGCAAATGCTGCACTACACATCTACAACTTCATCTAAAATTGTCTGCTAATCAGTTTATTTAGAATCATAGAATATCCGGAGTTGGAAGGGACCCATAGGGATTGCTGAACTCCAACTCCTGGCCCTGCGCAGGACAGCTCCAAGAATTACCATATGCCTGAGAATATTTTCCAAATGCTTCTTGAACTCTGTCAGGCTTGGTACTGTGACCACTGCCTGGGGGAGTCCATTCCACTGCCCAACCACCCTCTGGGTAAAGAACCTTTTTCTAATGTCTAACCAAAATCTCCCCTGACATGACTTCAGACCATCCCTTTGGGTCCTGTCACTGGACACCAGAAAAAACAGATCAGTGCCTGCCCCTCCTCTTCCCCTGACAAGGAAGTTGTAGACTGCCATGAGGCCTCCCCTCAGTCTCCTCTTCTCCACCCTGAACAAGCTAAGTGACCTTAGCTGCTTCTTATAAGTCTTCCCCTCTGGATCCTTCACCATCTTCATTGCCCTCCTTTGGAGCTAATAACTTTATATCCTTCTTATATTGTGGCTCCCAAAACTATACACAATATTCAAGGTGAGGCTGCCCAGTGCAGAAGAGAGTGGGACAATTGCCTCCCTTGACCGCCTGGCGATGCTTTGCCTGATGCCCTCAGGACATGGTTGGCCCTCCTGGCTGCCAGGGCACTGCTGACTCATATTCAACTTGCCATCAACCAGGACCCCCAGGTCCCTTTCCACTGCACTGCTTTCCAGCATCTCATTCCCCAGTCTGTACCAACATCCAGGTTGCCCCATCCCAGGTGCAGAATCCGGCACTTCCCCTTGTCGAACTTCCTATGGTTGGTGATTGCCCAGTCCTCTGATTTGTCGAGGTCTCTCTGCAGGGCCTCCCTGCCTTCGAGGGAGTCAACAGCTCCCCCTTCAAGTCCTGTGTCCAAGTCATAAATGAAGATGTTAAAGAGCTCAGGGCCTAAGATGGAGCCCTGCAGAACCCCACTAGTGACAAGTCGCCAGTCTGATGTTACCCCATTCACTATAATCCTTTGTGCCCGACCCGTGAGCCAGTACTGTTTGTATGTATTAATCCAATAGTGGTGCCACCGGCTTTCTACACAAGGGATAAACTGTACTATCAGTTTCTACTTCAGTGTTTCTTCATAATTTTGCTCTTGCAGTGGCAAAATGTTCACCAGCAAGAATGGTCCTTCCATTCCAAAATGGTCATTCTCATATTATGCTTACATAGTAGTCTACAGTTGAAATAATAGATCATGAAAATATGGTTCTAAATTCTCTCCTTCCTTAAGTAATTGTTTATGCAGTTTTTAAAATCTCTTTAGTGTATTCAGATGACCTTGAGCTCTGCTGCTCTGCAGAGCACTTTCCTGCATTCACCAGATTCTTCAGTTAAAACAGAACTCCTTGTGTCAGCCAATCTATTCACATGTGTCTAAAGAAGCCTAAGTCTAAACATTTTGGACCATGAGGCCATAGGTGCCCAACACCTTCTGACTTCAGTGGAAGTCCAAGGCTCCAGCAGATCTGCCCTTCTGCTTTGCACTGAAAGATACAGGATTATCCCAATCAATTACATCACTTCAATCACAAAACACCCACACTTACTAAGTACTCCTGATCTTAACAATGTGAAGCCTAGGTACTGTACTCCAAGACTCAGATAGAAGGATCAAAGCCTTATTTTCTCCAAACAAAAGGAAAAAAAACCCCATGCTTATGTGGTAATATTCAAATAAGTATCAATAACAAAGATAGTAACACATCGTCTGTGTTTCCAAAGCTCACGCTAACAGAGAAGCAACTGCCCAAGGTGCACCTAATACAGTATTAATACAACAGACTAAAGAAAAAAGTAAAAACATGATTTAGTCATCTAGTCTGAACACTGTCTTCCACTGGTGCTGCACTCATGATACTTAAACTGCTGAACACAACAGCACTCAGCGACCTGAACTCTACTTGGGACAGTATGTTAATCCAGCTCACCTAAACTTGTTTCTTAAATTTTTGTGTGCTGGTAGTTACCATTTAGTTAGGTCACCAAAATTTAAACTGATGATTCCAGGAATCAAATGCGATGATAAACCAGCATACAGCAACCAGCATCCTCTGCACAGAGCATGAATTTCATCTCAACTCCAGAGGCTGTCAGACACGACAAGAGGTCTCAAGAGTTCACCCCGCAATGGCCATCAAGCCCCTCCAAGGTACAGATGCACACACGCCACATCAACTGCCCCAAGAGTGAGGCAGAAACACAAAATAAGGGCCACTACTTTACTCTCACAGTGATATGAGCTTAAAATAGACACAATCTCTACTTCGCTCATTCCTTCAATTCTTAACTTTCAAGTATTTTAGTTGCGACAATGTTTATCCCATAATACTCACTAACTGCCAAGTGGATAAAAGAAAAGAGGGGGGAAAAAAAAGAAACATTACTGGATAATTTTAGGGGTTTTTTTATTTTTTAAATAAGTTTTACAACTACCCGTCAAACAAAAACCTAAACTTTTTGGCTCTGAAGCAAGTCTATAATTAGAAACTCATTTTCTCTGGTGGTCAGGAGAGCCATTTTCCCTAGGGAATGTTGCTGAAAGGAAACCCAGGAAGAGGCGTAATGGTCAAACAACGTGAAACATTAATAACAGCCACTGGTAACACAAAGCCATCTTAACTAGACTTGAGCATTTACAAATTGCATTTTATTCCTAGAAACTGTTTTCTTCCCAAATAAAGTGCCTTTTTTTAATCTCTCTTCCTCTCAATGAAATGCCTTGACCTAGTGTGCAAATTCATGTGGATGAAACCTAAAGAAAGGCTTCTGAACCCAGAAGTTTGTCCTTCTATTTCACACTTGCATGAGCTCACCCATTAAAAAAAATTTGCTACACCTTTCCCTGCTAACCTCTTCTTCCAACAATGAAATGAGAGATGGCTGGTTACCTTCCCAGGACTAGTTAGGGATGTTACTTTCAACCTCTGCCTTCTGCCTTTCTCCTTCATACCTCCTCTGTTCTTCTCTATCCACTTTCTATTTCCAGCTTTCTTATGAATTTCCTTTCCCACCTCCACCACCACACCTGCAAATTCAACTGACGGGCAGAAAAGACAGCCACAAAACCAGTGTCATGGCAGGGGACACTGGGTGAGGGTGCAGGGGAAGGAACTTAGACAGCAGGTCTGGAAGCCATGAAGACTGAGACCAGTAAGGGGAAGAGACAGGGAGAAATCAGACCTCAGACAGAAAAGAACCAGTGTTGACAGCAAGGCATCGAGCACATTCTTGGGTGCAGGAGGAACATCCATTTCTGGAAGCTGCCAACAGAAGCAATGTGCATTTCTCACAAGTACTTTCACACAGCCCCTTGTGAAATGGTAGAAAAACAGAGCATAAACACATCATAGCATCTTTTTTTTCAAAGAGCAGAGCAGCATCCAAGCAACAAACTTCCTATATCCAAGCTACTTTGCATTAGACATCAAGCAGAACTCTCTCACATTTTGTGTGCTAACTATTCAAAATTCAGATGCTGAACACAAGCTGCAGGACTGGCCCTCCTCAAATAGCTGGGATCCCTGACCTTCATAGCACTCGCCAGCTTCTGAAGCAAGGCTTCCCAAGGCACAGTGGTGTCCTCTCTCACAGATCCCTCACATGAAAGGGCAGAGACAGATCTTGACCACAGCATCTTCTCATGCTTCTAACCCTTACAGTTACAGTGGGAGGGGATGACAAATGCAGAGCAGGCAGAACCAAGTACACAGATGTCCTCAAGTGTTTACAGGGATCCTCATGGAAGATACAAGCTCAGCAAGGCTGAGAACTAACTCAGACACCAACTAAAATGCTTGAAAAGCCACTGTCCATCAAGACCCCTGAGAAAGGAAAAGTATTGGAAAGATTTACATCAACCCAAAGTGGTTCAAAGTGGGAGAATTTGGGGAACTGGGGTGTCTAAGGAAAGTGCAGAAAACATGCATGGGAAGATGTGCATCCCTCCAACATATGGTGGGGCTTGCAGCAGCAGGCATAACTGTTTTCAATTTTCCTGAAAGGATGGGGGTGGGCTGGAGGAAAGAGGGAGTGAAAGGGGTCAGCTTTCAAAAATTTACCAAACATCTTATTTTGGTATTTTCTCTACAGGGAATGGACAATTTCCAAAGGCTTGATCATACAGAAGCATGCGTCTGATCTTGCAAAAGCCTACGTACATGGATAACTTTACTTCACATGAGCAGTCATACTGGCAGGACAAAAATATTTACAGTTCCTCCTTTTTCATTTATGAAATGAGTCATTGCAAACACAAAACAGGACCACACCGAGCTTAATCTCTATTTAAATTTTACAAGAGCCAAAGAAGATAAGAAACCTTAAATAAAGCTAAAATTTCATGAGCAGCAACACCACATAAAGCAACCTGTATTTTATGCACATTGCCCTCAGACTGAAGCATTTCTTGCCTAATAAATAAGTTTGGGGCAGCAGCTCAACCCCAAACATCATGCTGCCTATCACATGCTGCAACGGTTTATGTTGCAAGTTTTTTAGAAGTGGTACAGAGAGATGAAGAGACAAATCTTTAATAACTCTAGAGATTAGGCAACTTAGGCAAAGACAAAAGGTACTATCACAACATTTTTACATAAGAATAGCTATCAATTCATTAATCCTGTCTCAGCTGCAGAATTTGAGCTATGTAAGCCCATCCTTGACCTATTAAAGGGAAGACAAAAATTCACTACTTAAACTAGTGAATTTCCTTTTTTCTTTCTTTCTTTTCTTTGGAAATCCATACAAAACAAGGCTAAACACTAGTACTGAGTTTTTCTGTAGGCACAGCTGCAAGCCAAATGCTCTAACTCATTTCTTCCCAAGAAAGGGGGAAGAGGGAGCTAAGACAGAGGGATAAAAGTAACTGCCAGCATTTAAATCTTCTACAAAAAGAGAAACCCACACTGCAAAACTTAATATCTGTATAGTTGAGAAACACACAGAAACAATAACTAACAGCTCCCCTCTTTTCTCATCGCTCAAGGGGACATAGTATGCATTTTTTGACTAAACCTCAAATACAAACCAAAAGTAACATCCTCTTCTCTACAAAGAGGCTTATTATGACTGTTATTGCTGGAAGGGGAAACTCACTCTTACTGCCCACATGACTGTTGAAATCTACATTCAGCATTGTTTGTGGATTTTTTTCTTTCCTCTATAAATCAGCAGCTCAGAGCAACTTCATGACTAGAAACATTAGCTTAGTATTTCTGATGCTGCAGAGTCAGCAATACAGACAAATTTGTTCCAGCCTACTAAATACATACTTAAACATGTACCCTGCAGCACCTAACTGCAGTATTCTTTTGGGAAACATTACTAGAACAGCATATCAAATTTTAGTTGTGGTTTGGGGTTTTTTTCCCAGTCTCTCTTGCTTGGAATCAACACCACATACTGCAATTTTTGCATTTGTACAATTTACTACTTATACAGCTAGTATTTTGTAAAACAACTCATACAATAGCATTATAAAGATATGTGAATGTTTTTACAATCTGAATCAAGATCTGGGCCTTCTCACATCACCATATAGTAGCTACACTGAGCCTGACAGCAGTTATAGCTAGTATATATAGTCTATAATATAGACTGTACTATTCACATAGTACAGTCACACCACGATTCTCCTCTGCAAGGGCCAGGATTGGCAGCCAGTGCTGGCCAAACAGGTTAGCAGATGAAGTTCAAGGACTCTTTGCAGGACTCACCCTCGCCAGTTTCCAGAGATTATGTGAGGTTAGTGGGAGGCTGAAAATGAAAATGGATGAGAAAAAGACAACCCCTGAGGAAAGGTGTCAAGAGGAGCACACTGGAGAAGGAGCCACGACCTGATAAGCAGCTGGTGCCAGCCTATTTGCTCAAAGTGCCCAAGCTCAGGTGTAGGGAGAGGGTGTGCCCAGGCTCCTTGCCAAACTTTGCAAAGGAAGTAAAAGCTCAAGAGAGCTCTGTACACTTCCTCAAACGGGAGCAAGAGTTTCCTGAGGGGCAGCTAGAGGGTTTCAGTTTTAAGCAAATCATAAATGGAGCATAACAGAGGGACAACCTCAGAGAAACATAAACCAAGATCTGCTTTCTGCAGCAGAACGTGGCCTACAGAAATGTCTGTGAGCAATGAACAATTGCCATGGGTGGACCAGAGGGCAGCTGAGGTACCCAGGCTTTAACAAGCAAGTTTATGACCAGGTCCCCATTGCAGCAGTAATACTGAAACCGAAATCCGATGGGGAAAAACTCCAAGAGTTAGTAGAAAGAAACAGACACTGAACAGAAAGAAGATACAGATGATTGTAGTAGCAGGTGAAGAAGAATTAGCATAAACAAAACAGGCTCGCTAGCTTCCAGTTTCCAAAGACACAAAACACCTCTACAAAGACGTCCTGTGCTTTAGGATGAGAGAAATGAGAGGGGATGGACTGCTCAGCTAAAGCAATGTGACGTTTACCCTATATGGTTTAATGACTGCTCTGGATCGGACAGGTCCTCTACTGAAATTGCAACGCTGACCACAAAAGGGGTTGGTTCGAGGGTTTTGCTTCGTTTTTAATCAGTACTTCACTTCAAAGTGTACTTGCAGCTCATTGCCTGAGCCTGAATGCCTAAACCAAGACACTTAAACACTTACGAGGGCCTTTTTCTGCCAATAAACCAGCTGAAGAGGCTGTCATTCACCTCGGAATGAGCTCCGAGAGGACCGAGGGGGCAGACTCTGCCGTGCCCCGGCGGAGCGCTGCCCGCCGAGCCGGCAGCGGGGCCGACAGCGCGGTTACCGCACAGACATGTGATCCCTGCTCACATCCCCCGCCCGCCGGGCGCTGGGGGTACCTCAGCCCGGTCGCCGAGCAGGGCAAGCCGGCGGGGGCCGCTCCAGAGACCTCTCCGAAGAGCGCCGGCGGCGCGGGAGCCCCCCTCGGAGCCCGCCGAGGGAAGACGCCTGCCCGTCCACCTCCTCCCCGCTCCGTCCCAGGGCCAGGCGGCTCCGCGGGTCCTTCCCCGTGGGGGAGGGGGCAGCAGACACGTGGAGGCCGAGCCGGACGGAGCCGGCCCGGCCCGGCCCGGCGGAGCCGCCCCGCGGACGCAGCCGCCCCTCAGCCCCACGCACGGCACTTACTTGCGGGGCGGCGCGGGACTTGCCCGGCGGCCTCCTGAAGAAGGAGGTGCGGGCGGTGAAGAAGAACTCCTCGGACTCCTCCTCCTCCAGGCTGCTGTACCCGCTGCTCATGCTGCTGGTCCAGGTCATCGGCGGCGGCGGCAGCGGCTGCTAGTGCTGCTGGGGCCGGNGCTCCCGCCCTCGCTCCGCTCCCTTCCTGCCGCGCGGGTTCCCGCGGGCAGCGCCGGCTCCGCCCGCCCGGGCAGCAGGTGAGAGGCCGGGGCGGCCCGTTCCCGCCCCCGTGTCCCAAACACCCGCCCGGCCCGGGCAGGGGGGCGGCCGAGTCCCTGACCCCCTTTCGCGATGTCGTGTCCCCATGTTAATTACCAGGAACGAGGCAGCTGAGGGAGGCCGTGCTGAAGAAACAAGTTCCCAAACTTTTCCCTAACAATTACCCGATTTCACTCTTCTATGTAAAAACAAAGTTATTAAAAAATAACCGGCGGCAAAACAATGGCGAAAGCCTTTCTCCCAGCAATCCGTGAATTCAGGCTTCGCGACCGGGGGCTGCCCCACCGCGCTGAGCAGGCAGCGCCCCGAGTTCCACAGCCCCGGCAGTGCTTGGCCCCGGCCGCTCCGTCACCATCAGCAGCCCACGGATGGAATTCATCGCCCCGGGATGTAGAGCGGAGTGAGGCTTGTGAAGACTCAGCACAGATTAGATATGTGTACAGACAGCACGAATATCCAGAGCTGCAACTGGGAAACATCTTTAAAAGCACAAAAGTCCTGATAAGACACAGGGCAAACATCAGATTCATCACCAATGGGGGAAATGACAGACAATGCGTGAAGGCCAAGTTGCTCCGTAATTACCTGAATCAGAGTTTCTCATGTCTTCCCTTAGTTTATCTAGGGCTGGTCACTGTCACTGACAGGATGCTGGGTTTAAGGTACCACTTCCTAAAGCTACGCAGCTGCCCTCAAAATCATACTTGCCTTTCCTGCACACCCTTAGTCCAGCGTGCAGGACTGTTCCATCTGTCCCCTGTGCCACAGCAGTGGCCTCAAGAGGGGAAATGAGTCACATCAGCCACTTGCTGCCAGAGCAATCCTCTGGGGACTTGGGGATCAGAAAGGAGAGCAGGCAACACCTTTCAGCAGCAGCACAGCCTTAAACAGATTTGAAGCTTTGTGTTTACCAAGCTGCAATCTAAGCCAACACATCTAAGCCAGTTCCCATGGTCTCAGTACTCAGAGATGTATCAGGGACACCATTACACCATTAGCTGACATCTCCTTTCCCTCTTACTGATCCCCATTTCTCTGGCCCCTCACACCCCCCTCATTAGCTGTGTGTGGCTGTTCCTATCCCCCATGAGAGTGAAGACTGGGTCTGTTTCTGCCACCCACACCGGTATCCTTCCATATTGATAAAGGCACCTCAACACCAGCAAAACAACTCACACTGAGAACTAAAACCAGTCAAATCAGTTTGGGAGGTGTTAAATCCTTACTTTCCCATCAACTCTGATTCTTCCAGATTTTTGTATGGAGTTTGGCATCTGGCAGATTAGAAGTTAGCTTTTGAAACAAATAACTGAGACTAATAGCATAGATGCGGATGTGTCAGATCTTGAGCCTACTTGTTGGCACTGTAAAGCCCCATGGTATGCAAGATAGCTTTAAGTTGAATGCCAGGTTACTTGAATATGACTAAAACATATTAAAACACTTGTTTTAGACAAATGAGCTTTGTGTTACGTGGCTTGCCAAGCCCAGCTCCATTGCAAAAGAAAGTCCCACTAGAGATCTGCTGGGCATGCCTCTGAACCTGCCCAAGACCCAGTAACTCAAGTTTACAAAGCTTTTGGAAAAAAAGCCCCTGACCATAATCGTAATTAATGTGAAGGATTTTAAGTGATTGAGATGTGCTACAAAATGGGATTTGTGTTTTCAAGCTACAAAGGTATTTTTAAATGTTACCTGCCGGCACACTTGACAGACTCCCCAGCAACAAAAGGCACTGTTTGTAACTTGTTTGCTTGGCTGCAGCTCAAACCTGGTAGTGCGTGGGTGGACCATTAAGCTGGCAAAGTAATCATCAAGACAATAAGCTGCTGCAAGGGAGCTCCAGTCCATCTGTGCAAGAGCAGTTGCAAGTCCTGGGCTTGAGTCTACATGTTCCTTGTCAGCAAGGCATGGCATTCACCTCATCTGTGAAGCATCATTTATATTGATAACACAGGAAAATTCACAGTACCGTTTTGTCCTGCTGCAGCGAAGAATGAGGAAGAGACTACATCTAAGTTCTCTGTCATATATCTTCCAGTATGAGTTCACTCCTCCATTAGAGCTCTGTTTTTAAGCCTACTAATTTTGACAGAGATCTTTTTTATTTTAATTTTTTTCAGACATGGTACTGAATCAAATAATTCACGTGAAGGTACAAACAGATGTGATGCCTTTCAATATTTATTTGTTTCATGCTTGCAAGTAACATAACCAAATCCTATCAAGTATTTTGCAAGGCTGATACTTAAAGATTAATTGGTACTCCAGTTGATTTCAGTTTCCAGACTACTCTGTCCATATTTGTAAGGTCTCTGTCCCCAGACAAGTACTCTTCCACCTTCTCAAACTGACTTTTTGATCTTACGTAGGTAAGACTGATCCAAGGCTCTTTGTTAGGTGCTGCATTTAAACCTCTCACTACCAGACTTGCGTTATTTTTGGTTCGTTCAGACAGGCCTCTTAAATAATCAAAAAAACCCCAAACACTGAATAATGAAAACAAAGACAGCCATGTCTCAAAATAAAGTTATTAATAAGCTTTCTGAAAGCATACTTGTTCTTAAGGAGAATTATTGAAGCATGACTAGGTAAAAAAAATAACTTAAAAGCCAAGGAATGTGTCAGAGGAGTCAGATCTACAACACAGACAAGCACTACGAGGCTCTCAAACAGTCCTTCCAAGAAATAATTCAATCCCATGCGAAAATAAACTGGCAATCAATTATCATATGATCACACAGGCAACTAGCAAGAAGAGGGAGATGCTTTTTTTTTTAAAATTAATAATTAAGTTCTAGCAGCAAGTAGTGCTACAAATGCACCTGTGTTTCTGCCAAGAAAGAAGTTTTGGGAGGTGTTTAATTAAAGTTTGATGACGTAGATAGAATTTCACAGTATTTTTAAACTGTAGCCAGTTAAAAGTGGTGGCTCAAGTAACAGAACCTAAAATAGTAATGGGCACTTTGTGTTTCAAAGCAAGGATCTCATTAATAAAATATTAATAAAAAGCAATCACAGGCAAAGATAACCTGTGTGATATCCAGCTATCTATTGTGTAGGGGGGAAAACAATAATTAAAATGACTGTTCATTTCAGGATAAAATTCAGCTTTAAATCATTTAGTGGTTTAGGAGAGTCAGTTCAGAAAATGAAACATAAAGCATAGCTTCCAGAAAAGTGGAAATATAAGCTGAACTTCCTAAATGGTAAAACAGGTGTGAATAATTTTATGAATCTGGCAAGAATTAGGACTTTGAACTACCATGACTGATGTAACCCTTAAAACCAGACACAGAATTTCATAGAGGTGAACCATTGCAAAAGGTCCTGCAGTTTCTTTACTTTATTTGTGTTAAAATATCACTTTGTTGAAGTCATCACAATACCACAGGAAAATAGAGTTGAACAGGATTACAAGATGTATTTCAGTAAATTCATCTCCTGCTCTGAAGAAGACCTCACAACTTTACACCATCCCTTTAGAAATCCATTCTTAAAACACAGTACGGTGCTGTAGCACTTCCCCTGTAAGCCATCCCTTCCAGTGTTTAAGGTATTTATTGAGTTAGGAAGTTTTTCCTAACATCTCATTTTAAATCCTTAACCTTTCTTCTTAGCAAAAGAAACAGAGGGAGAACATTCCATTGCTGGTTTTTTAGAACAACTTTTTGGGTATTTGGGGACTCTTTGTTCCTCCCATTTTTCTGCTTCCCAGACTAAACAAAGGGACAACTGATAAAACATCCTATAGAGTTTACATTAACTCCATCAGCAACTGAATGATGTTTATATGTATCAAAAACATCCTCTCCGCCCTCTGACATAGACGCTGGGAGTTCTCATTCAAATGGGGAAGCCACTAAACATTCACTTGGCCAGTACTGTTGCTTTGAGCCCCAGGACCAACACACTCACTTCTGCGCACAAGCCTTGGTCTTCTCTCCAGACTTTTGGCAGACTACATCAAAAGGCACTTGGTCAAAGGATCAGGAAAGCTAAAAGCAAGATAGAGCATGGGTTTGGAGAGTCTTGTAGCACTTAAGACTACATTTCTATTAAAATTAAAAAAGTAATTTGGAGATCTCAAGAGAAGAATCTACAGATTCCTCCTTTTCTACCTCCCCTGCCTTCAGTCCCCCAGGTGAAACCCTGCAAGATGCTTACATGCTCTGGCAAACAGGTCCCACAGCTGCAGGCAGCAGCCTCCAGTGGGATGGGAGGAGTGAAAGGATGCTGGACATGGGCAGTGCGAGGGAAAGGGTCATTGCAGGGACTCAACTTTCTCACCTCGCTCTAAAGCTGCATTACTATCCTCCCTGTTTTCTCAGTGCTTTGCTGGAAGAATTTCATTAATGACCCTAGCAGTATTTAATTCTAATTGCTATGAATTTGCAAGATTCCCCTAACCCCTGGCTGTTTTGGTCTTTTCTGGAGTACTGTGATCCTTTCTCTCCCCGTCTCATTTTCTGCCTTCACGTGTTTTTTCAAACCCTGGTCCTGATCTTGTAAAGGACTGACCGTGGACATAGCCTTATCGATGTAAAGTATGCCATTGATTTCCAACTATACTATTACTTTCTTTTATCATTTATCAGAGCTTCACCACATGACTGTGTCATTCTTCCCTTTCTATTTTTTTTCTCAATAAATTTTTTAGCCTTTCAAAAACTTAGGGACTTTCAAAAAGAGTGGCCAGCTGCTATCTGATAGCAACAGATGTTTAATAAATTACTCCCTGTATTTAAAGAGTAATGATGTATCTGGTCTAGACACAGTATGAGTGGCATGATGTGAGGCTGGAAAAGAAAGGAATAAAGGCAATCTGTTTCTGTACCAGCACTGAGACAGTGCTGCAGCCAACACCTGCCTGAGCATACTGATTTTGAGATTTTTTGTGCAGACATTCATCCAAGTGTGGATAAAAATCTTAAAGAACTAAAGAAAACCAGAAGTAGAAGAGACTGCAAAAAACTATGCAGTCAGCCCCTCTTCCTCCAAGAGCTGCTTCAGGTACATTCCTATGAGACATGCTAAATCTTAAGATACGCTTAGGACTCCAAAAAATCCATAAGGGTTCCTACCAAATTGGACATTGAGTTTGGTTTATTTGCAACATACTTACAGGGAATTATAATTATTCCATTATCTTAATTATGTAAATTATATCTGTATAGCAAAGACTAACTAAAAACAAGCTGCAGAGGAAAAGAGTTTGTAACTGTCTCTTTAAAATCTGAATAAGTAATTCATTGTGTAGGTTTAGTTTTTTTGTGCATTCCAGCTGAAAACAGTAGTAATTCCAAATGATCAAAGCAAAGCAATGAAGTTGAAATACAACCAACCCAGAACATCAAAATCGGCCTGTAGTTTCCTTACACCAGAAAACTTTCTGTTTGAATTAATAGCTCAGGTCTTTTGTCTTGAATTAATAGCTCAGGTCTGTTTAGTACCACTGTCAGCAATTACAATTATCCTTTGATTCATACTCAGCAAATCGTTAATTCAACAAGGTCACTCCAGCCACACAGGCACATGAGTGCAGACTGAAAACAAACAGGAGCCAGGTAAACAGCCTCTCCCCATCTCCTGGGGAAGAAATGCCATGGGGACACATACTTGTTATGGCAGATACAACCTTAGACAGCATTGTCACGAATTCTTTTCTGCCTCTTAAAATTTGTGTTCTGCCCAACCCTTAAGCCCCCTTGGTGCAACTTGTTCATCCAAAATCGTCAAAAAGAAAGGGATAGCTGGAAATTAAAATAACCCATGTAATAACTTTATTACATGTTTGCACACTTGCAGTCATGCACCAAATCTGTGTTCTTCATCTGTCATATTTGGATTGCTCAGAAGATAACAGAACTCAGAACAAGTTCATCTTCCCCGTTGCAGGGGTTATGCTCAGAGCAGTGAGACCTACATTGTTTTGAAGGGGGATAGCAAGCAGATGAAATAAGAAGACTGTGCTTGTCTCCTTTCTTGCGATGCTGCAAATGTGGCCACCTACCTACATACACACTCTGAATGACATCAGTATTAAATCATATTAAATCAGTATTAAATCATAATTTTAAACATGCACATAGTTTGGAGGACTGGGGACTTTGTTGCTATCTAAAGCTATAAAGATAAAACTGTACCTTCCTGACAATTTCCTTCATCCACATGTTAAGAGTCTGACAGTTTTCCAGAATATTCTACACCCCTTTTTATTGTAAAAAGATGCGTCATCAATTCATCTTAGCAAGATGCCTCAAGGTCAGCTAGTAGAATATGACAAATACAACCTTCACCAAAGGAGTATTTCTGCAGTTTGAAGACACTGCCATGGAGTCTGGCCTCATCATGTGGTGTCAGCATGCATTTTCCTACATCCTGCCCTGCCCCAAAACCCACTGGGACCAACTGAAGGACTCCCATTGCCCTTGAAAGGATTTTGATAAAGCTCATAAAGCAATCTTCTCCTGTACATGCCTGCATTTTTCTACCAGACTTTTCTTTTTGCATTCCAGTTAGGCAGAAGTGCTCTCCAGAACAGAAAGATTTGTTAGTAATTTTTCTTTCTTCCTCTCCTGTCAATTATAGACTCCGTTGCTAAACAGATACTTTCTTGTCACAGATCTGAAATGGTAGATTTTGTAATATAAAGGATGACAAGTATTTTATATGTCTGTTATATGTTTAATCACAGGGTTTCAGAGAGCTGTGCAAATATACTGCAGTGAGTCTTACCCTGCCCTTCACTCTCATTTCAAAGGTTCGATTTCTGCGGCACTGATAGAGCAGTGCGTATGTTGGTAGTAGTAAGAGTTCAAAGCTGAGAGCCATGTTCCATGTGGCAATCTGTTCCCTGCAGCAATGGCCTTTTTAGCTTATATGTTAGCCAGCCCCATCAATTTCAATCCCAACAAAAGTTTGTCAGTACCTAGAGGTAGCCCAGAAGCCCCAACTCAATAAACAGGTGAATAAACATCCTTACTCACACAGTCCCATTGATGAGAATAGTCAAACGTAAGTATAAGCAAAGGTTGGCATTAAGCGAAGCTCAGAGGTTTGGTGGTGCTGTCATCCAATTCTCTGTAAGCACCCACACCTTGCCAGGGTAAGCAGTAGAACTGCTATACGAGAAAATATAATCTTAGGGAAATATTCTATAATAAAATGTACAGAAAACAGATATTTGCCTATTTTTAATTCAGTTCCTAATTGCTAACAGTGTATAAAAATACTTGGGGCAGTAAAATTAATGAGGACCTTCTGTTTTAAGTATAGAAACCACAACTGTGGAAGCTCAGCGTGCTTTGTAGATACCATGAAAATGTGAGCCCTAATGCACTGTAGCTGCAATCTGATTCCCAGCATCTGTCCTCAAACTGGTGAATTGATGGGGGAAGGGGCCTTCTGGTCTGGGAATCACGTTCCAATTGTCATTTCCTATACAAAGAACATGAAATTGTCTTGTCATACTGTGTACAAGATGACTTTTTGCTCTGTTTAATAAGTCTGACTGTGATAGATAGTAGAAACTCCCTAGAAACTGTCCACATAAGTTTAGGGCTTCATAGTAAATCATCTTGACAACAGTATGTGACGACAAGTGTCCTAGAAAGACAGGGCTGTTTGACAGGACAACAAATCTGACAGCTGGTTGCCAAAATCCCTGCCTCATCCATCCAGTCCATCCTTAGGTGGGAAAGTCTGAAAAAAATCACCTGAATGTGCAGTGCCCTCTACCTGCAGACCTGGACAGCTGAAATGATGGGGTCTGCAGCAGGGCAGCCCCCTTTGCCTGCTCATGCCTGCCCACTCGCTCTCCAACTTGCATGCCTAGTGGGCAGCGGAGGAGCTGCGAGCTCCTAATACAAGGTAATTGTTTTTTGGCCCCTGTACTTTTGCAGCGCTGCAGAAGATGAAACATTTTTCACATTTTTGGTAGGATGTGACCACCTTTGAAAATTTTGCCCTGATTCAAGCTTTCTTTTACCTAAATCTCACTAACTGCCTTCCACATTTGGTCTGTGACACATTCACTGGCCCAAGAGCTTTCTGATTCCCATCTTGCTGTCATGCTCTTCCTCCCTCACTGCAAGAACACTGGTGCAGGGGGAGAAAAAGGTAAGACAGTCTGAAGAAAAGATAGGAGTGCAGGGAATGGAAAAAAATCAGAAGTGAGAAACAGGCAAATCAAAAAAGTTAAAACCAAATAAAAAAAGTAATATTTTGGAATAAAAATAAGGTTTTTCTCACCAGAATTCCACAAAATTCCAAAGCAAATGTCCATGGAGATTTCTGGGTGGAAAAAAAGCACATGTTTGGGAAAGCTGAAATGTGTGTTTGCAATTTGGAAGGAAGATTTAGAGAAAAAAAACATACTGAAATATTAGAAATGAAAATTATGGAAAAAGTATTCTGTGAAAAGACAGTTAAGGAAAGCATATGTATCAGGGCTGAGAAGATACTGAAGAACTAAAAAAGAGAAAACAAAAAAAAGGAAAATATAGTGCTTCTATTTTTCTTTCAGAGTTGTGGAATGATGTAGATATAGCATCTCAAATCCTCAATTTAGGAGATTTAAAGTCAGCCTCTTGACTTCACATATGAAGCGAAGAGAAAGGGAAGAAGTGGATGCTTTATATCAACAAGAAGTCCAGCAGAGCTGCAGACCACACGGGCCTGTATCCTGGTCAGAGATATCCTGTTTCAGTACAGCTCTTGCTCTCTTCTGCCTAAAATTTATCAATCAGATGCAGTGACAGCATTTTGGAGGAAAAAAAGAGATGACCAGAGGGAAAAACCCCAACATATGCAGTAGGAGCACCATCCCACCCTGAGGGAAAGAAGCTATTTATGTATCTGCTGACTGCCACGTCTGGTCCTGCAGTGGGTGAGGAGGTCAGAGCCTGAGCCCTGGGCTGATGCAGGGAAGTTGACATTACTTATTTTTATCTGTTTCACTAACAACTGCCCCCCCGCCACTGTTATAAAAAATAAACACAAATGAGATATATTTTTGTCTCAAAGACATATATTTGTAAGGTGGGAAATGCTTCTTCAAGACTGACTGCCTCGAGCTTAACATGTGCCCCCAAGCCCCACATGCAGTGCATGACCAAGACCCTCATTACTTCTCTAGCCTGAAGCAGAGGTCAGACATGGGTCAGTACTCGGGTCACAAAGGAAACTGTAAATCTAGCAATTGATATACTTTTGTCAATTTGTTACAGATAACCTTTTATATATAACATGTATATGACCTAGAATTTATAGGACTTGGACCGTGAAAACTGCCAAGCTGGTTGTTCTGGTGTTCTGAAAGTCTTATTTCACATGTTAGTTCATTTATGGGCCCTATTTTATGGCAAATTAGTACATTTCCTTCAAAACAAAACCCAGAGGTGCTTCCAAGGGTAGTCAGCAACAGAAATCACATCATCACGGACCACATCAAGTGTGGAACCCCCCCAGTCTTCCCCTGCACTTCACCATCCTCTTACACTGTCCCAGCCAGTGTCACCTACTCAGCCTCCCCTCACGTTTGAACTGATAAAATATGCATGCCATATTTTGAGTCCACAGGTACAGGGGTGTAGGACACAGCCTGCTCTGAGAAATGTGGACCTGAGTTACTTTACAGTACCTGGCTTGAGGCCAGGGATCCCTCCCTGGAATGGAAGTCTTTGGCCACAGAGACAAGTAGTCGCATCTGGCTCAGAAGCTGTGCTGCATCTATTCATTATTTTTCAGACTTAATTTTAAAAGCAAAATATTTAATTATTTTTATTTTACAGTCATTGCTTATGTTTACATTTTCTAGAATGTTAAGATTGTTTTCAAAAATGAGTTTCTAAAACTTTTTTCTGAACTTGTTTTCTAAAATCAGAAAAAAACCAATCTGCTCTTACAAAATAAAATTTTCTTATTTTACTAAGCTTGCATGATTACTCTTCCCTGTGATCTGAAAAGGGAGCATCTGAGGTTTTAATGCTGTTTTCATCTGGATGGACAGAAATTGTGGAAGAATGTGTAAAAAGAGATTTTATAGTGCAGAGATTTTAATATGAAATGTTGCCAATTGTGGGACATGGCAAATTGTAGAGAGATCCTACAGAGGCAATGTCTCTGGCATTGTCTGCTGCAGCACTGTCCAAGCTCTGATGCCATGGCTGTAGATGGATTTTTTTAAGGCTTTAAAGAGGTGTAAACTCTGAGCTTCTGGAACCTGAACTAGTTGAAAAGGAAGATTTTTATAAAATCACTTTGTAATTGCTATCCAACTCTTTCTCTTCAGACTTGGTGCACAGAAGCAGTACTTATGTAGCCCTATTGCAGGCATGTGCAGAGGGCCTTATACCAGAGCTGTCTGTATTTAAGTACCGCCTCTCCACTGCTTTATGAAATCTTGGTACATCTGAAGGAGAAGCTGGGGGAAGGGAAGCAGAGGAGGCAAAGCAGATGTGTCTAACTCAAGCTATTTTACAAGCTATGACTCCAGCATTTGGTACCAAGCATATGCTATATTTCCTACTTGAAAGCTGACTGCCACATCAAATGAAAATGGTTTTCTATGTGCTGCACCATAAAATTACACAGACACAGAGAGCCACGCTAACTAGCTGTTTACCTCTATGCTTCTACCAAAGCACACAAGTTATAATCGGAGGAAGGAAACTCCTAGGAGATGTGAAGGCTTTAATTGTTTCAGCATGCAGATGGTTTGCATTACAGCAAATCGACACAGCTCAAGGTCAATTTATAGTTCAGCAATAGCTGTTTCAGCAAGTAAATTTAGTTTGTTTACGCCTCTTCTGGGAAAGTTGTAACTGCTATATTACTTATTTTATAGATATTTCTAGGCTTAAGAAACACTGCAACAGGTGAAACTGGAGGAGCGTAGGTTGTCACAGCCATTTCCATCATGACTGATGCTGAGCAATTTTTAGAGCAGCTAAATATAGCTGTTTTCCTACAACATTTGAACACTTCGTTTCAACATGTTCTCTTTTATGTCACTGACATAGAAATGCTCTGTTACAGACTCACAAAGACATGTCCTGCAACTCTAATTTCCTTTACTATGTTGAAATGTGCCATGCAACCTCTGCACCCAGGGACTAAGGTATGACATAAGCAGTTACTCCTGCCCTTAACTATGAGTATGAGCTGTTCCTCTCCAAGAAGTTCCCAGTCCTTCTGCACAGGCAGCTCAGCTGTTCATGAGGCAGCTGCTAAACTGTCTCAATTTAGGGCTTAGATGGTTAGGATATACTGGAACCAATTTTTATTTTTTTAATTTTTTGCTTAGTAGCACCAGGCTGAAATCTGCCACAGTACTGCAGCTTGTCAACTGAGCCATCCCTCTAGGACAAATGGAGCTCCCCAAGAGGAAAACAGGCTTGGCACCAGGGCAGGGGGTGACTACCATAGCAATACCAAGGTAAGATGTCACTGGTCAGAGTTTGGAAAGCTCCATATAGGAGAGGAACACAAAGTATTCTGGGGCACAAAGCATCAGACTGCGTGAACCACAAGCACTTTCTTTTATGCCATTTACCAAATAGATCTGCCGAGGTAGCTGCCATTAGAAAGGCAATCCCAAAACCAATGCCAACTGTTAAAAAACTGTATCCAGCACAAACAGTGCATGACTTTTGTTTCTAAAGGGATGGTCTTTGTTCCTCACACCTTACCTTTGAGTTCTGCAGATCAGTGCTTATTCCCATCAACCATACACTATCTTTATCATTTATTCTCCACCTCTTGTTCCACAGGGGCAGTACCAGATCCCCACGTAATCATGGGGCAGCACCGTGTCTTCATGCCTGCACTTGGTGTCTGCAGTGCCAGACCTGGAGAGCAAGGCATTGTCAGAGAGAGGTTATATTTCCTTGACTCAACGGATGTACAGATGTATGTCCATATGTGCAGGGAATTTAACACTGCGGGTGCTCCTCCCCTCCCCTGACATGTGACCAAATTACTAGAGTCACAGGATAATTGAAAGATGGGTTGGACCTCAAGGTCAGAACATGGTCAGTGAACATGCGGTCTGTTTGCAGACCTCAAAGTATGTCAGAAAAGTCACTTATGATAGCAGCAGAACAGTGCTAAAAAGCTCATGGTCTTTGCTCTATGCATTTGGGCATTTACCATTTTTTAGAAAGCTCTGTTTTTAAATTAAGAAAAGTCTGCAAAACTTTTAAAAATAATTTTGTGGCAGAGCTGTGAGGATTTGAAACAGAGGCGCACACCAATACTGCACATTATACCTAAGAATTTCACATCCATATCCTGGCAACAATGTCCTGCCACAACCGCCCCATGCTGCACTCAGCAGTCCTCGATGTGGCCTTGACATCTGCTTCAGCATCTGCTCATTTGGGGGGGACCTGCCCCTGTGTGCTGAGCTGCTTTCAAAGGCCTCCTGCGATTGCTCAGGACGGCTGGCAGCATTCACCAGCGCTCTGCGCTCAGGCAGATATCCTTACAAGGCAACGCAATGATTCACCCCCCTCCTTGGTGGGGCTCCAGCAGGCACATCCACCACTGTACATCAGTAATCCAGCTTCACCAGGCGCATTTAAAATAACTTTGGGAGGCAAAATCTCTAATTCTTCATGTAGATGATAAGCTGAGGTGCACTTACAGGACAATGTGTAAAGTTTGTCTAGCTCCTAACTTGGAAAAAAGGCTGCAGGCATCTGGGCCACAAACTGTGCAGCTGCCAAAATGAAGCAGGCAGCTGGAAGCAGAGCAAAGTGCCTGTAGCAGCCCTGCCAACAGATTCTGCAGGTCAGCTATTGAAATGATTTGCACATCAGCATATTTCAAATTTTGAATGCAGCCTTTTGTGAAAGATCACAGTGAGAGCATTTGTAAAGAAGGGGCTGTTCTCGGACAAAAGCAATTTCCTAAAGAATCCATTTCCTCACCCAGACATCAGAAAGGTGGAAGGTTTTCCTAAAACTGGCACCAAGAGCATATCTGTGACATGGAGATAATTACTGGAAGTAACCAATGAAACTGCCAAATCTGACTACAGCAGAACTGCCAGTTTTTTTTCCTTCTTAGTAGCAGCCAAAAGGCACAGGTGACTTATAAGAAATTACAGCACGGAGAAGGGTGTAAAATAAGACTGCTCTTATGCACAGTGCTTTAGCACAGTCTAGAGGACTTGCCTAGGAAATGCTGCCAACCATTGGACAATGGCCAACTCATCTTAAAATTCAGATAGCCTGAGAGTGGGTGGGATGGAGGCACATGTACTTTCCTCACATCAGAAGCCCCATGGCTTGGCATGCTGGGCAGTTCCTGCCCCAGCTCTAGGACATGTTGAGCTGACTCCCCATGAGGCAATCTCAGTCTAAAGAAGGCTCAAAACTGCAAGTTGAGGACACTTTAAAGAAAAAAAAGGAAATTAAAGGAAATTATTATTAGATGTTTGCAAACTGTTAGTGAAACAGGAGCTGTTGGGACAAAACTCTGCTCTCGCTGACTCTGCTACACCCTACATCTCCTTTTTCACTGTCTAACCTAATGCCTTGATCCTCAAGAATCCCCAAGAGTGGGGCTGCTCTGGGAGGTCCAGAGAGCTTGAGAGAACACAGAGGCAATCAAGAATGAAAAATCCAGATGACTCATGTCAGACCATCTTGTCCTTTTTCTGTTTCTCTCTTCCTCCTTCCCTAGCAGTCAAGGTCTCTGCTGTCTCTGGCCCACCACGGGGGATGTACATATGTGATGGGCTACTCCTGCCTGGGGCAGAAGGATCTGGCAGCAAAGGGGTGAAGCCCAGCAGCCTGGGGTGCAGGTTTATGGGGGAGAAGTTGTGGGAGCTGTGCAGCCTGGCACAGCTTGGGAGGTTCCTGCTGGGAGATGGAGCACGGGATAGGTGGTTCACCCAAAGGAGAGGACTCCTGACCTTCCCCTGAAGAGTAGCATCAGGAATAGCTCTCAAACAGTTCACATTAGCAGCTGCCTAATGACAACTGGAAATACGGGTCTTATGTATTTCCAAAACATTTCCTGTATTCATTCACTCCAATAAATTGTTCCTGTCTCTAGCTATATCTGCTAACTGTGGGCAAAATAATATAAAGAATTCAGTAAAATCATAGTTCACAAATGAAGCTGTCAGGAATTTTACTCCTTCCACTGTCATACTGAGTTACCTGTGAATTTACCTTATCTATAATCCTTGATTTTAAGAACTCAATCTTGCTTTTATTCCCCAGATGATATATTCTTTAACAAATTCAGGAATATTCATAACAATCAAGTTTTCAGAACATAACTCTGTGCCACATAGTGCATTCATTCATCAATAATACCTTGTAAGAAAGAGCTCATCCTCAGCGTGATGATAAGAAAGGAAAATTATTTACCATGTCTCCATTTCCAAAAACAACTTCTACTTCTGATTCCTCAGACTGAGACATATTTTTATGTAAAATGAAATAGGAGGTTTGCATACTGTGGTCACTTTCCTCCCCCCAAAAGAAGGAAGAAAAGAAAGCTGGAGGCAAAAGAATAAAAATTAAATCAGCACATCTGAAAACCAAGGCCAAATTCACTTGCTGCAGGCCATATCTAATCAGTCATTAGTAGAGCAAGGACTGCAAATCTGGCTTCCTTGATTCCAGTTTCATGCTCTAATTCCCACCTCCAACAAATTGCTTTATAATAATCATAAGACCTCACTGATTAGTCATATATGCAGATAAGGAAATCTCTCTTCAAGGTTACTATAAAGGAAAATATTACTCAGGATGGCAAAAAGAAGGTCGAGAGAAGAGAACAGTGCAAATGGAAAACTCAGAGTGGAGCATAGCCTGAGCAATGTTCCTTTAAACACAAGTGTAGGAGTATTGGGAAATGTAAAATAGTGTTCAGGCTTGTGATACACTGGTCTTCCTTCCCTAGACAGTAATGTTGTAGAACTGTCTGATAAGAAATTGTGATAGAAAAGCCTAATTAAATTAAGACAACATAACTGGTATCCTGAAGCCAGCTAGGGGAGGTCAGCCCCAGGCAGGATGCACAGTGCTGACCTCATCCCTATACCCCATGGTAACTATCATCACTGTTTTGTTGTCACTTAGGATCGTAAAGCAAAATAATCAATAATGGTATTTATCTTGCTGAAAACAAACACTCTATCAGAGAAGACAAAGCCTCAAAAGAAGATTTACCATGGTTACATACACACTTGAAAGCATCAGCAGAAAAAGAGATGGAGAAGCATAAGACATGATTTAGGCAAAGCAAGTAACTGTATCCAGTTATCCATTTGACTGCAGCACATCAGAAGGCAAAACACCTGAAATGGGTATCCTCAGCTCTCCATTGGTTCACAAGACCAGTTGCATAACAAATGTGTCTGAAGATCTCCTGGGATTCCATGATGAAAGTTTTCTTTTCAAATGCAAAAGGGAGGTGATTTTTTCCATTATTTTCTAGGGGTTATCCACATGGGGCAGGTGTGCAGAGGCCAGCTGGGTTTATCTTCCTGTCCAGCTTCCATGCAGCATGGCTCCAGAACATCTGGGCCAGGAGCTGATCCAAAACTCATCTGTTGGAGGACTTTCTTGATTAGGAACCAGGTCACAAGTCATAAGAAATCTAAAGGTCACAGGTGAAGGTGATCAAGATGCAAAACTACCGTTGGATCAAAAATCTCACCTGAAATGTCACAACTATAATGTAAGGTATATACCTTGAAAGAAGCAATGAAGGGATTTTATGCAATTTTTGAAAGGGTTGTTACATAACCTGTGGAATAAACAACTGCAAAAAACCCCAACCAACCAAAGAACCAACCAACCAAAAAAAACACCCACACCAAAAAAACCAATGACAGCTGATCATCAGCATCCTATTTGTAGAACAAATCAGATCTAAAAATCTTCCAGGAGGCTACATATTGTAGCACTGTCTCTGTGTTCAGAAGAAACAATACAACGGCCTTTTGAATCTGGGCAGGCTCTTTCACCTGGCAGTAAAGGATTATGACGTCTCAGGAACCAGAGGTGCTGGATCCCCACTGAGACCTATATAGGAATTGAGGAATCAAGGCTTACAATAGCTTAAATAAAAAGGGAGAAGGAAACATGACAAAGTGGCTATTACTTGAGATCTTCCAAAAGTGCTAAGAGAATCCAATATGTTTTGATCCTGGGAAAGCCAGCTACTTCTGTATGTTTTGGATAGGAACAAGAAGGCTACTCCCCCAAAGTTTAACTAGTATGATTTCATTGTCGTTTCTTTCAAATTGCATGTAACTGGTGATGGTTTCCTCCTTCCCAGTAAGGATATTGAAGCATTAGCTCTACGTTACTGAATCTTTACACACTCATACACACTATTTGCAGAATAAATGGGGAACATCTAAATTCTTATCCACAATTCCTGTGGAGCAGACTGATACAAGATAACATGTACAAGAATGGAGCTTCAATATAGAATGAGATCCCTGGGAGAAGGGGAACCACCATGCAGCACACACACATAACTGGGAAGAAACTGAGCTTATGCAAACAGGTGGGCTCTTCTGCTCTGAGGAAGAGTCTGGAGAGCAGCTTTCAGGCACTGTCACCAGTTAGAGGAAGCCATGAATCAGTAAGAAAAAATTATATCTGCAGTTGTTTGATTCCTGCTCTCTGGGAAACAAGGCTTTATATTCCTGTAAGATAAACAAACAGAACAAACAGGGCTCTGTTGTCTACCTGTTTTCCGAACAGCTGTCTGTGGGGTGGCTGGTTGGCAAGCTACTTGGATCAAAGACTGGGAACAAATATTTTCATATCTTCACCCAGCAATGTTATCATTAAAAATAATCAAAACCACTCCCAACCTTCCTTCCCCACCAGGGAAGGTTTTGCATCATGCTCTTCCTGCACTGAATCAAAAGGCAGCAGCAATCTCTTCTGTGTATATTTCCAACAGCTGCTAATGCCATAAGATAAACAAAAAACGGCTGAAACTGTAAAAAAAAAAAAAAAGAAATAATGTGAAGCTCCAGGAATATTTGAGAAAATGGCATGTGGGTTTCACAACAGTCCTGACTTTCTCTTCTAACCGATTCTCACTGCCTTCTTATTTGCTTAGAGCAGGTCTACATGGGATGAATTAAGTAGTCTGCAGCCACCTCACCACCCCAGCTACTTTCCTAAACATTCAAATGCAAAATAAAATCAGCCTCTTGAATAAATGCACTAGAAAGTGTCTGATATTAAATATCTCTTCAGACTCTTGTTCTGTTTGGAAACCAATCACCCCTGTGAATATAAAAATTAGGACAGACCTGACATGGCTGCTGCTAAGTCCATTTAGATTGGGGTGCTTCATGGATATAAAATAAATAATCAGCCCATGAAGGGTGGAGTGAAAGCCACTGTCACTCTATTTACCAGCCTGTCTCTAACTGAAAGGTGAAGTTCAGTCATCCATCTGTCTTCAACAGCCCATGGACTTTTGAAAGAAGTCAGTCTTAGGACTGCACTGAGATAGAGACTTGCAAGGGCCAGCATTTACCCCCTGCTCAACAATTTCCCAGCCAGTGCTCACTTTCTTCGCATATTTTGAGGGCTGAGTAAGGCACTCAAGATGCTATCATAGTAAGTGATTTATCTGCTAGCAAGTGGGCAACTTCCATGTACAATCATAATCTACAACACATAGCAAAATACCCATCTTCAAGCACGCCAAGTTTTGGTGCAGCATCCATTTGCCTACACACACCACATCAAAACCAACTGTCCTAGTGATTGCTGTCCTGATCTGCATGTTGAAAATCTACCCTGAAGGTAAGACTGTTCTCTGAGACCTTTGCTGCACATTGTCACAAACTCTCAGGATCCTGGCATGTTGCCAGACCCCCACCGCTTGCTCCAGCAGAGCCTGGTCACCCCTCACATCAGTGTGCAATTTATCCCACTTTATAACCTACACAACACACAGAACTTAACGTTTTAGAGGATCCATTCTCCTTGAATTCATTCCCCATCCTTTTCTCAGCATGATTAGGCAATGCTATTTGAATATCTGAGAACCACCTGGAACACACAGGACATGCAAGCCTGTATTACTTGTATTAAATTTGTGATGTAATCATCTGTGCTCTGCTGAGCCTGCTGAGATACTGAGAAGACATTAAAAACTTTGAATTAGGACGAAAATTGACACAATAAAAAATACAGTTGCTATTTTACATCCTACAGCTAACAACACTGAAAGGATGGTGGAAAAATGTGTGTGGTAAGAATAATCTGTATTGGAAATAAATAGTGGAAGAAGAAAATTGATCTTACAATGAAAGCTGACAAAGCAGCAGGTTGAGGCTGGCTACCTTATTAGGGAAACACGTATCATTTTCTAGGAAGGTGATACAAATCACTTGAATATGAAAACACACAGCTGTACAAAAATCAAAAGCTCATGTTAAACGTTCCCCTGATCCTGTAATTTGATTTCCTGAAACAAATTTCCTGAATTAGACTTCTACAGGACGAGAAAATCAGAGCTGTTTGACTACCATTGATCTGGTTGCTAAACAACTGATAATTGATTTCTGGGTTTCAGCAATGTGTGCTTTAAGCAATGAGCTTGCTACCTTTCCGTTTGAAAGGTCAGGCCTGAATATTAACCAAGTATTTAAAATGGAAAAAAACCCCAACAACCCCAACTTAAGAAATAGAGTTTAAAGACAGATTTACTGATAAAAATCTGTGGTTTTAAAAAAATGTTTAAGAAACAGTGGTGTAACATCACAGTTCAGATTGCATCTATGGGCTGAAACTTTCCACCAGGTGCCAAAAAGCTGAAGTTCATTCTGTTAAAAATATTAATTTTAATATTAACACTATTTGATGTATGATGATACAAGTCTGCTCACCACATGTCCCATCCAGTCTTTACTTACTGGACTTTGAGATCTATTCTTAGTTCTAAAAAGCCCTCCTCATTTAATAGTAACCTGAGCAATATACACAATTAGAACTGAAATGAGCTCAGGTTTGGTTTAAAAGCTTTCAGTCACTGGCAAAATGAAATCATGCTTTGCCTGCCAAAACAAACATAATTCACTTTTCTTCTTTTCCTTTCAACTTTCCTTTCCAAGCATGACTGAGCTTAACAGAGATTTGAAATACGTGAGCCATAAAACCCCTCTCCATTGTACAGAGTACACGCCACTACCAAGAGTTAGTAAACAAGAACAATCAATAGCTCAACAGTAGCTTTACTTATTCATCTAGAGCTGTACACGTCTAAATCATGATATTCTGCTAGGTGTTGTGAATTTTTTCTCAGTGTCTTCTTTTTGAAAAGAGATGTTCAGCTACCGCATCTCTGAAGGGTCAGAACTGAAACCACTTTCAGTTCCAGTTACATTTAAGTGACAACCTCAGCCCCCTCCCAGGTCCAGAAGTACTGACTGCCTGTACTGACATGTGAGTTCCTCTCAGTCTTTTCCATGGCATTCATGCAATTTAAAGCAATCTGGGCGGTGTTGTTGTCCAAATCATTTGGGACAGCCTGTATCCATCCCTTCCTATACTTTACCAAGTGCCTCAGGTCTTGTACAAACTTCATCTCTGACCACCCTCTGCCTTTGAGAAAATTTGAGTGCAGTGAGACCTCTTTCAGAAGGCTTGTTATCTTGAAGGAGAAAAGAAATTCTATCTGTGGCTCATATATAAAAAATTACAACATTTTGATCCATTTGGGGTGATAGAAAAACAGGAAAAAAATAAAATCCACATAATGACTTCAGTACTTCTTAGGCTTTGAGAAGGCCTTGGCATTGTCAGTCAGAGGTGGTGTGCCTGTAATGGGCAGTGTGGTAGCACAGGAGAGGGTTGCTGGAAGGGAGCTTTATTCATCCCACTCTGCTTGTTCCTGGAAGAAAATGGCAACTCTTTCCTCAGCTCTTTCTGAGCTCTGTTACAAGACCACAAGACCACAGAGAACCTATATCCATAATTTCCTCTTTAATCTCTATAGGAAGTCTGTTCAGAAGGGAAATATTTAAGGCCACACAATTAGCAGAACACCATCCACTTTTCACCTGAGCCATATATTTCTGCCACTGGGTACTTGCAATATGTTTGACATTGTGAGTTTCATTTTCAAGTATTTAACCTCACAGCCTTAATGATCTCTAAGAACAGCTACATGATAGAATTTTCTAAATCTCTTTGTAATTAAATATATATGTGTATGTATATGAATCTCCACACACAGAGAAAGGAGCTCAAAGTCCAGGTCTTTTTACTTCAATTACTCATTAACAAAGTAAGCAGTGTGACCATATTGCAGATTCTGAGACTATCTGAACACTCATGTGCACCGAAGTGCTCTAGTTGCTGGCAGAATCGCACAGGATGAAAATTTCTTGGAAATTTGTTGACTCCCTTTGCAAAATCAGTTAGGACCCTATAAAAAATTCCTCTTCCCCACAAGGGAAATCCTAAGCCCAGATTCTCAAACTCTGGCTCAAGAAGATACTTGTTCAGGGTTATTTGGAGTTTAAGGTGTTCCAGCCATGTCACGACACCCAGTCCCTGTTGTGCTGACAGCACTGTTCACAAGCTGAACTGAAGAGCTGATCAGGCTTTGCAAGAGCAAACATTAGAAGCTAGAACATTTTCCTGACCCGTTTTAAAACAGCATTGTCCAAAAGCAGCAGTGCATATGCCACTGGGATTGAAAGGGCATGGGGAAATGCAAAAGTGTACGGGCACAAACAACCATTCAGGACCAGGAACTACAACTGAGCTGCAAGTTCTGCTGCATTTGGGGCACCACCAGGTCATGAAGTGCAGTTTACGTCACTCGGACAAAGCAGGATTTATGTTCACATTGCCTGAACTAGGCTAAAGTGGTCTTAGGCCATAGAGAGTTAGGGCTCAAAGCACTGTCTACCATCATACTGGAAGAAATAATCTACCCGTGTAGAGGAACTCATGCAAATAAAGAGGTGGCATGTCCCTTTACAAGAAGAGATCTAAATTGTACCAGCACAAGAATGCCAATATAATGACTTCAAACTAGTGCTTTGCCCACATAAATAAATTGCACTTCAAAACAAAATGGTTATTTCAGCAGGACGAAAAGGCACAAAGCCCAGGACTAAGGTTTGTCAGCAAGTAATTCCTCTCCATTAATACTATAAAGTTCAAGCAGTTCTGCAAAATCCCTTCACATTTTAAATCGATGCTCCCTGTATGGGTGAGACATTCCCAAATACATGTGTGACCTTTGAAGCTATGCATTTGTCTAGCATAGCTCATGCAAAATTAGCTGGGTTTGCATGCCATGTGATTTTCAAAGTCACAATGTAGATAAAGAAAAAGCAGGCACTGCTGGAACACTTATCAGTTTGCTTCTTGCTGGGGGTAATTCTGTGCCAAGAATCTAATTAGCAAATCTACATTAGCAAATACAGTAATGCAACACAAGCAGCTCTGTAAAGGAAAGTGAGTGGTGCTGAGAATCCAAAGTCCTAATCATAAACACTTCACAGGTTTTACTTAAGAAGACCTCTGCTTTGATCCTGCAGACTGTGAGTGTTATGTAGGCTCCTGGAGTGCTTCTTTTCAGAGGTTTCAGGAAATTTTCACCTGAAGTGCAGTTAATTTTATGTGCCCTAAGACTGCTCCCTGATATCAACCAAAACAAAGGAAGTGAAGACAGTTGGATGGTTTGCTTCAAAAGCATGCTCCTGCATCTAACTAAAACCCTGCAGACTAGACACCATCCACAGAATAAGAGTGAAAGAATAATTTTCTAAAGAAAATAGATTCAGTTTTTACCCATCCTCTGACCTCTTCACAATCTTATGCAAAACACCTGTTCAGTTTTATATACGAGATGTAGGTTCAAAACTTTAAACAGAAGGGAAAAAATCACCTTCAGGTTGGTAAGTCCAGAAAATTTTAGCATGGAAGGAAATAGTGATTTTGAGAAAGCAGCTGAGCTGGGAGTGTTTAATTAAATAGTAACCTGTAAATGCTGGCTTTTGCAACAGTGTTCCCATTTAGAGATCTTAAAATTCTCCTAAAAAATTCTAATTCCTTTTTTTACCTACAAGAAAAGTCGCCAAGTCCTAGAAAGACAAAGAGGTACAAGCAGGTCAGTAGCAGAGGAAGGAGTGAATTCAAACCTTGCAGATTCCAGGGATAGCTCTGCGCTCTGCATCAGGGTCAGCTGCGTGCAAAGAAAATAACCCAACAGGAAACATTTCAGGTTTTCTGCAGGTAAATGATTGCTGCTTCAAAACCAATAGCTGACAGATGCTGAAAATAGCACTTGAATCCTCATCTCTTGTGTATCAGTTGTCAGACATGCACTGACCCAAACAGCTACTGAGGAAAGAGGAGATTTGCAACAACTGTCATCCACTGCAAGTAGTCAAAGTGTGACTTCTTCCAAGAGGAAGGAAATCAGTAGGAAAAAAAACAGTACTCCTTTGATGCGATCTTGTTGCACACAAACAAATGCACATGAAATTTGGCTTCCCTAAGTACTGTAAGGCTCAAAGAGCAAGAAACAGTTTCCTTGCTCAGTATTCATACCCAAGACAGCACTAGCTCTTAGATCTCTCACAGTCAAGCTGTACATATTTTTTTGAGTAAAAATGAGTTTTAATGCCCTTCTCTCTCTGCTCCTGTGGTATTGTCTTGCTGACAGCCCCCCACACTTTCTAAACCTATGTTGCCATGTTCTTCCTCATCCCCATCCCTGCTACTCTTGCTTTCAGCATCTGAGTTATTCTCCCTCATTCTTCCCAACAGCAAGTCGTGAGGAGCTCACAAGAGACACTCTGCCCCTAGTCAGAGTTTGGGTGGCTGGAGCAGCATCTCTCCTACAAGATAAAATGTTGTACTTGCAGAGAAAATTCAGTGATCACCTGGAGGACACACAGAAAACTCAGCAAGGGTTCAGAAATTTTAGAATCCTAGAGTCTTTAACATTGGAAAAGACCTCCAGAATCATCAAGTCCAACCTCTGATCAAATACACCACCACGCCCACTAAACTTTATCATTAATGCCATGTCAACTAGTTTTTTGAACATTTTCAGAATGGTGACTTCATCTCTTTCCTGGGCAGCCTGTTCCATTACTGTGCTGAACAGTCTCTTTATTCACTAGAAGTCATTACAATCTTTGTGTGACAAGATAGGGTTTTTAATTGTCTGGGTTGTTTTACTTTTTGGTAGGATTAGGTTTTAAAAAAATTGGTTTTGACGTGTCTGTAGCAAGTTCCAATTTTTTTTCCTGCTTAAAAAAAAAATAAATTGTAAAAATGCTTCCTGTAATTTGTCTCATGTTTATGGCAAGGTCTGAGAATAAAGTCTAACTTCATCCATGTTTTCTAGCCAGACTTTAGGCCTTCTATATATTCTGTAGAAATGTCACTTAATAGGAATCTGAGAAGGAAAAGTGCTGCACTATTTTTTAATTTGGAATCTTCTGAGAAGGCACTTAAAATATTTTGGTTGATTTACTGGTGAGTATCATCACAGAGAAATGAAATTTCTAGGTTTTATCTCAACTATATGTTAATATTTCTTGCTGCTTTTTCCATTAAGTTAAGCTTGGTTTGCTTTGTGTTTCCTCAGACTGTTTCACTGAAATGGCAGTACATTATCTTTGGTTCACGATTGTGTAGCTGGACTTCGGAGCTGACTCAGAATAAATTTTCAAGGAGAATTCCCTTGTCCTCCTTAGTATTATTTAGTATCTGCCTTTAAATAAGGCTATTACTGCAATGACTTGTGACTGCATATCAGTCAAACTGGTAAACTGCAGTAGGAAAATAGTAATGACTTTAAAGACAAGGGGCATCTGTTTGGTTCCTCAGATCAGAGTGATTTCAGGAAACAAAAACCTTTAAGCAGAAGTTGCTGTCTAAAAATGGTGCTTATTGTAGTGTGGTAATATATTTATGGGACAATCTTTCATGTACATAACTGTGCAGCTTGTAATGGCAGTTATACTAAAAATTAGCAAGGAAAAATACCCAAGAGTTTTAGTTTCTTGTCATACAAAACAGTCTTTTAAGGCCTCAACATAAATATTTGTACGATACCAAAATATGCTTAAATTAAATAGAAAAATTCTTATTCTGTGCAATATTATTTAAAAAAATCCCAAACAACCCACCCCACAAACCTGATAACATGATATCCTTTGGGTAGGAAAAGCAATATAGGGTGTACAACTGGTGTGTGTCAGAACATTAGTTTTATGCATTTATGCATCTTACGGTGGGGCTGAAGTGAGGGACAAGGAGACATCTTGGACACAGGAGAATTTTGGGTGGGCACAAGTTCTACAGCTGATAGTTTGTAGCATGGTGCAGTCTGTGATTGGAAGTTCTGTGGATAGTGAAAGCCAGGATAGGTCTAACAATTCTACGAATCACTTGATTCTTGCAGTGAATAATATGAACATTCCCAATGATAGCTGTGTCTGGGATCAATTTTCCCAGGGATTTTTTTCCCTCTCTCCCAATAAGGACATTCCTTCAATGTGAGTTCTAAAACCAGTATGCAGGCTAAACCAACCACTGTGAATATGCATATACCAATTTATTTTCACTAATTAGATTTTGAATAACACTTTTCAGTTTAGACCAGACCTTGGTTAATGAAGGTTTTTTTGGTGCTTAAATAAAAGGCTTGAAGAAAGAAACTTACATACAAAAAACCTGATGCATTTTTTCATCCTTCCTCCCCTCCAAAACCAAAAAAGGAGTATGTCTATATTTTATCACACGTGCCCTCTCTGAAGTTTCTACTGGTTAGGTGTAAATGTTCGAGGGTGTAACATGTGATTGAGACTGGATAGACTTTTGTGGAGGACAAAAGGTAAATGAGGAAATGAGGAAGCACACCATGAAATCCAGGAAGAAATCCAGAAATCAAGGAAATTTGAAATTACCCTAGCAGGGATTTGATAAGAACTGAGGAATTAACACTGAATGAGTGAGATCTCCAATGGTCACAAATAACCCCAACCTTAGTTCTATTTGCCTTCCTGTGGCACTACACCCAGCAGCACAGGGCACCTGAGCCATCATGATCACTTTGTGAACTCCTTTGTGGTAAGGACAAGTCTGTATGAAGAGGAGCTCTGTCCTCATGTTCTTCTCCCTTGCTATACATGCCTGCTTTGACTCCACAGTGACCCAAACCAGCATGAAAAACACCATTTTGTTGGGCTACTTTTCAGTGAGTTTAGCTGAAAACTAATTGGAGCAGGAGTGACTCAGCTGGCAGCAGCCAGTTGCACCTTGACTCAGCTGTAATGTAAAATCACAACATTGGGTGAGAAATCCAGGTTTGCTGGCCATGCCTAAGTGAGACATTCTTCACGAGCATCTGGGTGAGGCAGGCAGACCACACTTCATTACAGAGCTGACAAGAGAAAGCAGTAATTACACAAACATGAGATCTATTACCTGACCCTTGTTGTAAGATGAATCTAAGGTGTCATGTGGAGCGAGGCAGTCCATTAATTTTCCATTCCGCCGGCAGCCCAGGTGCACCAGGTCTTGGCAGTGAGCGTGGCAGGTGTACTTGCAATCTTACAAAACCCCACACAGACGCCAAAAAAAAAAAAAAGAGAGAGAGAGAAACAGAAGTGGTGTTTAGAAATGAGGTTGCTACAGGCAGAACCTAGGAGTGAGACACATCCTCATTTGCTACATGAACTCAGAGAAACTACCACCTCTTGACTGAACCTCCCCATCAGCACATAAAGATAATAATAGCTACATACTACCGGAGATGTAAATTCACTGGAGCGAAGGTGACAGCACAGCACACCTCCCTGTGTCACATGGACAGGGCTGCAGTTAAGCAGTTCTTTGGTTAGATCAGGGCTGCCTCAGTTAGATGTTTTTGCAAAAGGTCCGTGCCACAAATTAGGTATTAGCTGTTGTAATGTAAGAACAAGAGGGTCCATTCTCAGAAAAGACATGACATTTTTGATTTACAGATAAAACATTCCACCCACATAGAATTACTGCTACTTGGTTTTATGTGTTTTAAGATCTAGGTTCTCTTAAGAATATGCACATGAATATTGAAAACACAATGAGTGGTTTATCTGAAGCCTAATTAAGGTGATAAATCACAAAGTTACCTTTAGTAACAATTCAGAAATTTCACGTCCTGGCTAGCGAAGACCACTGAGATGGCTATTAGAAATCTAAATTCATTATAACAGGGGCAGATGACCCCATCTCTAGTAAGAAATCAGGTGATTCATATGCCCTTTAATCTCAGAGGGAGAATCACTTCAAGAGTATTTACAAAAACAACATGTATTTGCTCTGAAGCCTTATTATGTTTGCTAGTTTTCTATGTAAGTTGGGCAGAGTTCATGATGTCACTTTTGTCTAGCCCTGAATGTCACTTTCTATTTTTAGGTTTTAAATTGCTTATAATTTTGCCAAAGAGCAACCACTTGTACTTCAAGTTTCCATGCTGGGAAACATCATGCTGTTTGTTTTAGAACATTTCAGCTAAAACAATTCAGCCATTTCCAAGAATGACTTGGAGGAAATGCTTTCATTTTGTCTAACTAAACTACACTTAAATTTTTTGGGTTTTGTTACAAAGCTTTACACTTTCCAGATTTATAGAAAAGATGGATTCTGGGTGGGCTTTTTGTTCTCTTATCAACATCTCAAAAAGATCAGTTTCCCTAATGTTTGATTAGATTCCCATTACAGTGCCTAAAAAATAAATTCTTGAACATTCTTATTACTGATTCATACTCATCAGTGGTGTTATGGGGCAAGACAGGAGAGTGTTCCCTGAAATGCTGTTCCTCTTGGCTGGGAAATGCATCTTTAACGTACGATCCCTGTACCAGCAGATCATCCAAAAGTAAAAATTAAAATGTAGGTAACGCAATCACATTTTTGTGCCTGATACAGTATTTATGCTACACTTGCACTAAGGCAAGTTTAAATACATTTTATTTGGCATAAAGTCAACCAGTCAAAACTTTTTCAACATCAGTGACCTAACAGAGTGAATCCATCCTGGATCAGCACTCTGAGAGAGATAACTGGGATGTTTCTGATCTTAAAAGAGACTGACTGTATCACAATAATATCACTGTATCTCAGGTTGTACTCCTCTTGAGACATCAGCAAATAGCTTCCAGCTAATTACAGGGTACAAAGGACCCTGCTGCAGTATAAATCAAAGCACTGAAAAAAAGGCTCAAACCATCTAAAAACCGTCACTGTATTTAATACAGAATTTGGAAAACGTGAAGCAAAACAAACAGAATATAGAAGACTACAGGGAAAAGAAAAGAATGGTTAAGGCAGCTGTATGGTGCCCAGGAGAAACGAGAGCCATCCCTGCATCCTTGTAATGCTGGCAGGTCATGCCAGGCTTGCTACAGTTACTGCTGAATTTCTTCTGAGTTCCACATTTGAGTTACTTTATGCAATTTGCAGGAAAGATGGAGAATTCACAACTGCAACTGAAGTCAGGTAGAACTGTGCTTTTCACCCAAATGAGGCTCTTCCAGGGCTCTGTTTTATGCTTATGCAGCTGGGATTATTTTTCAGGTGACTCATGCATCTCATGGAGTTCTGGAAAAGACAGAACCCTCATGTTCGCAGAGCCTTTGAGAAGAGAATGATTTTGCATTTGCAAAAGGACCCCCTAAGATGCAGCTGAAAAGCTTCATCCTTACCCAACAGGAATAAATAAAATTCAGAGCCATTGTTCATTGGGTGAGGAAACAGGGCGGCTCAATGGGAAAACCAGGATGGAAGCACCTAATTAAAAATATAATATGCCAGTATAAGTAATGCACAAGTAAAAGGTCAAATGAAAGTAATCTTTGATATTTTTTCCCCCTTTAATTCCGAGCTCTTTACTTTGCAACCTGAGTTATCTTCTTTTGTAGAAAAAATGCTTATGAGATCACACCACACGTCTACCTTTCTGTTCTCCCCCTGTAACTCTGCAAGAGCTGACTATTTCAACTACAAATGGCCTAAAAGCTAATTAAGTTCATACAAGTTTTATGAAAATTTTGTCCTGGCTAAAGGAGGGAGATCCAAACTAGTACCCACACTCAAGGCAAGGCTGGCAAAATTCGCCATTATCTGGCAATGTCTGGCCAACCAGATACTGCACATCACCTCTGTGGTGAGGAGGTTATGGGGAATGGGGCACAAATCTATAGCACACCAAGCTTTGCTAATGCCCCAACTTTCTATGATTACACAAACATGTCTACTGAGCATGCACCAATTCTAAAGGTGCATTTTCACAAATAATATTAGGAAAAAAGTCTGTTAGCTAAACAGTGCTCTGAAACAGGATTACTTATTAAGTTAGGAAACATTAACTCTCAATGCTATTTTGTTTGTCATTTATATTCATTTTAATTTGTGAGTCCCTAATGTTATTTGTAAGACAAGCTCATAATTTCCACCTTGCTATTGTAGGCATAATTGCAGAAATTGTAAAAGCTTCAGCTATAAAACATTCAATAATAAACTAGATTTTGACATATGATTATAAGTTCAGAAAGATCAGAAAAATGATGATTTTTTCCTAGAACAATAACACTTTAAATCTTTTTTTCATATGTGTTTTAGCTTTAAATAGATTATTTTATTCCAATCATGGCACACGATGTTTCACAAAGGTCCAGGCAGCATCAAATTAAAAAAAATATGTCCTTCTGGTAATCCCTTACTGGAGCACTCCCAAAATTTCCATGAGTTCAAAAAGCAGCTATTATTCTGGAAAGAGTGTTTTGGTCATCAGCTTGTGGATTGCCATATTATTTCTGCTGGGAAAGCAATCAGAACCAGGTGCTCTTTCCTGATGTGGTCTGAAATGAATTTTGTTCTTTGAAATCAAAGATCTGGGGGCTTTAACTGGGCACAGGTGATAAAAGCACTCCCTGACATCTAGAAAAGCTAACAGGTTTATTTTAGTAATGCTCAGACTGTCCTGTACACTGCATTTATTTATGAAAGTGATGCATCAATGAACACTGCATATGCATAACTGTCCTGGAAATGCAAACCAAGTGTCTCTTTATTAAACATACAAATCTTATGCTTTAAAAGTTGCATTGTCAACTACTGAGACATAATAAAGAACCCTATATTCTATTGCAATGGTGGCTTGACTAGAGTAATAGAAAAAAATAACTTAGCAAATTTTTAAATTGCATGAAATTAAGACTACTCCTATCCTGCCTTCACAATGGTGAACTGTAAGACTTCAACCCTTTCATTTTACGTGAATAGATGCTACCTGATGTTTGGCTGTTCTTCATCTGAAACTTGATTTTGCCTGATAACTTGTAAATAGCTGTTCCCATAACAAATTTGCTCCAGGGCCGGGCAGCAGAAAGCAAGCAAGGGAATATGCAGGCAACCCAACAGATGCTTCAGCATCAGACCCTAGTAGTAGAGCACTACTAAATCAGTCAGAGGCAGGCAGAGGCTCAGTAGCAAAGTCTCTCTATGCTGCTGTGGTCTTCCCTGCCTGGGAAATGTGTATGTTCATTATTGTGATGTGCCAGACAAATTTAACTTCCAAATGGATGTGCAAAATGTATGTTGTGCCTGAGCAACTGAAGCACATGGAAAGTTCAAAGCCAAATTTGTATTACTTTTGCATTATTTATCAAACACAGTAAGACTGAAGAAGTCATTAGAAAGTGTGAGGAGGGTGTACAACTTGGTCTTGCTGCCACGTCAGGAAGCTATCAAGTAAAATAATCTTTATGTGAGAGCCTGTGGCTTGGTTCCCAGCAAGCAGAAGCGAGATTACTGCTGTCCTTGCTCTGTAGAAAGTATGCCTGTAAAGATTCTTGGAAAAATATTCTAACTATGTAAGGTGCTTAATACTTTGATTTTTAATCCATTTTCAGGCAGCAGGTCACAAAAGGAAGGAGGATGAAGTTCAACAATATTTCCCCTGCAAGGCATAATTGAACTGTATAATTTCTACAATACATTAATATCAGCATGTCACATTTCAGTTTATGCTTAATATATGTTCTGTTGTTCTCCTTTTTGCTGATGCTCAAATGTCTACATTCTAGTTTGATGTTAAAGTTGCTATAAAGATTTTAACAGTTTCAGACAATGTGGTAATGGAACGAGAAACCTATTTGAATAAACAGGCCTTAGGAAGGTTTAAGCACAGCTGCTACAGGGTGGAGCTCTGCTGTAACACTGGTTTTATCTTTATGGAATTCCCTTTATTTCTGATTATTTTTTTATATATTAGTCACACTTAACTTCAGCCTGAGATCAAAATGAAGTCCATTGTAACCATATTTCCCAGTCAGGGATTTTTAAGGGATCCCTATTATTACAGATAAGATCTTTTTATGGCCATTCCAAGCTGCTTATGGCCATCCTTTCCCCTGAGGGATCTGTGTGTATTTCGTTCTCTTTCTCTGTTGTGGAGCTGCATAAGCCTTAGATCAGACTGGAGTCCAGCAAAGCCCACATTTTCCAAACCCCTGTAAACATGTGCCTGTCCACAACCACCACTTTGCCACGTAAGGTCTTCTGCTGTTTCTCTGTAGACTGCTTTCAACAGGTACACTGGCCATTCATGGCCACAGGTCATAAAGCCCTCTATGGGATACAAAATTCCCATAGAGAGGATCCTCTATCACTTTCCCAAGCAGAGAAAGACCATAAAACTGACTTAACTTGCTTCCTAGTGAAATTCTTCAAGAAGCCTGAACTTTAACTGCAACCCTATCTATAAGTGCCACAGCCCAATTCAGGGTCAGAAACCCTGGTCTGGGAACAGGAAAGCTCCTGTAACAGGCTCTATGAGGAGCTACTCGTGGTGATCGAGATAGAGTGCTTATGGCACAGACCTGCAAAATCATGCGTTTGTAGATTTGGACCTCAGCAGAAGGCACATGCTTTAACTCTAACAGAACAGTCCAGCATCCAACCCAAACATTCACTTTTGTCTGCCTAGTGCCTTACCAAGCTTGAGTTTGAGTACTGCACAAAAAAATGCTGTATTACTCACCCGTTTAAGAATCAGAGTTTTTAGCTAAGTTTATCTATCATTCGAGGCAAGCAACAACCCAACTTTGCCACATCCAAAGGACATTACATTTGCAAAGCCCAAGGGAACAATCAAAAAAAATACCTTTTACTGAGAAAACCCTTCCCTGAGTGAATTACTGACAGAAAACTCCAAGGGAGACCCAAAGGAGGAAAAGAAGAGGCATAAAAATCAGCAGCCTGCACGAGCCTGGGACTTTCTAATGTCCCTGCTGCCTGGGAACATAGGGACCGTATTTCTGATTGTATGCACCATATAGCAAATAATTGGTTAACAAATAAATTCAGCTTCCCAACTGTAAAACACGATGGAATGACAGATATTTTAAATTAAAGCACCTAAAGTGTTTTTTTTTTCAGTTTCTGCTGCTGGTACCTCTAACAAGCCTCTTTAATCCTGTACTCTTTTTTAGAGCTTCTAAATACCTTTTTGGTTTTTTGGGTTTTTTTCTGGTATGAGCTTATCTTAACCTCGTTTGTGCCAGAGGGTTTGCTAGATAATGGTAAACACCAAGACACATGTGTTCTATGTCAAAGTCATCCTTAACCCGGGGCGAGGGGTTGTGAGGCAGGTTGGCCAGCACTGGCATGCCAGGGCAGTTTACCAGCCTTTCCAAAGAGTGGAAGGAGACATTGCCACCTAGCTGCACACTGAAGAATTGGGATGTAGGTGTTTGCATAGATTAAGCATCTCCAAGAGACCACTGTTAGCCAGGTAAGTCTGCTGGCAGTTGCCACAGAGAAGGTCCCTGACCACTGAGGGAGGATTGTTCACTCTTGATGCCAGAGACCATAAAAACCATTTATGAGGAAGGGTGAATAATTCAGCTGTTAAAATCCAGCCTTGTTCTCAGGTGCTTAAATGTCTCTGAGCACCTCACCCTAAGTGACAAGAACGTAAACTCCTTTTATTTACTCCGAAGTATTAAAGAATTAAAGTAAATTTAATCTGTTGGTAAAGCTCATTTGTATTTTTATCAATGTGACAACAATCTCAAGTCTTCTCCCTCCTTCCAGTGCTTGACAACAAGATCCAGCTAAGACTTGTCACAAGAGACTCTTGCACAAACTTGGGATTCTACACAACCAGCCTATAAACAGGCTGCTGCTCCTGAATACTACTACACCTCTTTTGGCTAGATAATGCTCTGCATACAGTCCTGTTTACAGTCACCACTCCCACAGAAACAGAACACCCACTGTTTGCCAGACCACCCTGAAATAATCAGAAAATCTGTTTGTAAACAAGGCTGAAAACATCTATTTCATTCAATCGAGGTAAGGATTTAAAAAAAAATTGCAATAGTGGAAACACTTTAGAAAGAAAAGCACAAGACAAGAAAATACAAGTTTAGGTTATATTTACTTCTCACAATCTCCTTTATCTGTTTCAGCATCACAGCTAGCTGGAGCGCTGGAACACATCCCCTCCTGAGACTGTCCCAGGGCTATCATGATTTTGGGAGCTCTTAGATATGCCAGTTTCTGGGAGGCAAACTGAGAGGTACAGGGCTGAACTCTACCTCCCCAGCCTGAAATGCCTCCTCCCTGTAAGGGCTCCCCTGGAGGTACCTGGGCACAAGAACCAGAGGGAGAGGAGAAACATCACTTCTCCTTAGGTCCTTTTGATACACGCACATCTATGGTGTTCTTTAGTTTTTTAACTTCCAGGCTACAACTTAAGAAACAACCTTCTTGGGCTGATAACATTCCTTCTGCTCTGAGCTGTGAGACTGAACATGAAATGATGAAACTGGGAAAAGAGGCTTTCAACCAAGCAAGCCTCTCCTCCCCTTGTACCTGGCTAGTTTTTGAGGTCCCCTTGTAGGGACACTGTCCCTCTCTGACAAAAACCTTAAGATAACCTTAAGCTTTAGTGGATTTTTTAAACACCCTGTAGCACTGCAATTCCTACTGTCTTCCAGAGCTCTACCCATGAAAATGCTGAGATCTGGTAAGTCTCAGCCTGTTAATAAATTCAAAGACTAACAAATCATACCCAAGCTTTGCATCAAAGGCAAAGGGAACGACTAAGTGCTCAGATGCTGTTGGCACCTTTCCAGGGACAAGACCCCAGAGAAACAACTGCTCATTAAGGTCAGCAGACAGAGCCTATGGTTCCTACTTCTCCATGGCAGATAGTGGTGGCGAGGTCAAATGCAGTAACTTCAAACAAGGAATTAGGAGACAAAACTTGGCAGAAACTTGATGCATCACCTTGTCTATCCTTTCATGACAGACTTCAGAGAGTGCTTTTGTACTGGAGACACATTAAACCACACACCCATCACACACAGGCTAATTGGAGAAAATGCCAGAGAAAATCTGATGAACCTGGAGTGGCAGGTTTTATTGACCATGTCTAGCAGTGACAACACCAATGTACCACAAAGAAGCTGTATTTCTCCTTCAGTTCAAGAGCAAAATGACTGTGTTTTTGGCACAGAAAACAAACCTTATTCTCTGTTTCTGATGTTAAAACTGCAGTGAAGTTATCACACACACACACACAGAAGTGCCCTGTAGATTTGACCTGCCTCAGAAATCAATTTACAATCATTTATTTATACTGGATCTCCCACAGAACTAGTAATTCTTCCTTTTAAGCTTAAATTGTGTAAGACTGCAGTAGTTGTTAGGTATCTCTACAAATCACTAAGCAACACAGGGGAAGAGCAGAGGGCTGAGCCCCTCACCTGACACAACCCCAGGCTGGAAGCAGGCAGAGGGACAGATAGCAGCAGCTCCCCAACAAGTTCTGGATGCTTCTCTCCAACTTTTCCCACCTGTTCCATACAGACAGGCAGCCAGAACAGTGCCCTGGCATTGCACTGATCTACATTTGCAGCATCAATGTGGCAGCAGAGTGGCTGTGATGGTAAAAGAGCATCTACAGACCCTTTCCTCTGACAAACCCGTCCATAGGTATTTGAATCCCAACTCTCTACCTAATCCACAAGACCCAGTACGTTCTACCAACAGCTTAAAAGCAGCCCTGGTTGTCTTAAATTAAATTAAGTTTTCATGTGGAAACCACAAAATGCAGCAGCCCAGAGCACATGCTGAATTCCCAACTTCTGAGAGAACAGAGCCTGAACAAGGATGGGGGTGTGGGTGCACACAGAGTCTCACACCAGGTTTTCCTTTTGGGGCAACTTCACAAAATTCATTTGAAAAACGCCTTTGACAGAATTAACGGCATCAGATTCTACATTCAATAAACACCTGGCTCAGAAAAACATTGCTGCATACACTTCTGCTCTGCAAATGTGATAGAAAGTAATAGAAGAATATCTGTTTATGCAGTCAAAAATTAGTCCAAAGTATTTACACAGTTCCACTACCTGTCATGCTGGTATCTTGGCACTTCCACTTGTTCTGGCTGTTATCCTCTTTCCAACGTTAAAAACCTAACCAAATGTATAGAAAATCCCTTCTACATAAAAAAATGAAGTGAGCTCTCACTCTTGTATGCAAATCCAATAAAAACTGCTTTTTGAAAGCATTTACTCTAGTGCCCTCTATTGCTGAATTCCCAAAATAGCCAGCATAAAGGATACTCCCAAATCAGCACTTCATTTTGTTTCTCCTTTAGGAGAAACACGACCAAAAATGAAGAACTGGAAAGAGAAGTATAGTTTAGGTCTATCTGTCTGTGCTGCCGAGGACACGCCAGAACTACGAGTTAACCCCCAGACCTGAGTTATCAAGGATAACTTCTTAATTCTTGATGGAATTAATAGCAAACAAGAGGTACCACTTCCAGTCCATGGAGAAGATGGGTCACAGAAAACCAGAGCTCACAAGAAATCTGATTTTCCTGCCTTACCGGGCCACAATACTGGAGTTCATTCTGAATTGCTGCTGAAGGATCAATGATCAATCCATTAGAGGAGTTAGAACAGCAATTTTATCCTAGCAGGATGGAAGCCAGACATTTAACTGACAGATGACATGAAATTTAAAAGCCTGAACTTCCTGCCAAACAAAACCTGCAGCCTGTTATGTTTAAATGTGAAATGAGAAAAAAAGTTGAATCAAACCTATCAAATTAAATGAAGCTTAATACAAAAATAGTTGTGTTTGTGCAGATCACCTCTAATCCTGGGTACAGCTCAATTCTAAACATGCCATTGCATACTGCATCCAAGCTTGGTCTATGTTTACACAGCAGGCTCTAATGTTACATTATCTCTTTAAAACAGGTAATTCCACACTACTGATTTATTAATGTTGCTCTTCGTAAATGACCAATCCATAGCTTTTATTTCAGATGTTATGGGTCATCTTTGCCAACCCCAATAGCAGACCTTGAGGTAGCTGCACTGGCAAGTTGCTTAGTTTAATGCACAGCATTTGATCATCCTCTTTTTTTCTCTCATCTTCCTACTAGCTCCCAGCGCAGCAAAGGGATGCAGTGGAGACCATCTTCCAGCCTTTATTGCTAGACATTGACAAAGGAAACAAGAAATGTAGCAGCAGAAAAACAGAAAGTAAATCTTCTGAAATACTTCAGAAGAGCAAGCCCACAATAGACATCAGAGGTACCAGCAATTCCTGGTCATACTGACAACTCTCATATGTTACGGACACTCACTTTTGTAACCCTCATCCAAGCAGTGATTGGGCCCATTAGATGAAATTCAGTCTCTGAAGAGACTTTTTTTCTTACATTTATCACAGGCTTATGAGAATCTGAATAACTCTTCAGCAACAAATCAGGTTTTTCCTTTAGAAGTGGGGTAGATTAGACAAAGACATTTCTCCTGTATCATTTAAAACTGATAGAGCCAAAGAAAAAGAAATTTACTGAAAAGGCACATTCATCTCATCTAATTATCTGAGAAATTGAATAAAACAACACATGATGCAATTTGCAAAAGCCACATGACTGGCAAGAGCTATGAATGAAAACCACTACAGACAATAACATGCCATGGACTATTTGGACACTAACAGAATGCATCTCTCTTGGAAAAATTCAGACTCACAAATACGAAAAAAACCCAACTTTATGGGGTTTTTTTTATGGGTAAAACCCCACCCAAGTTATTTAATGGGTGGAGATTCACATAGAAATCAGATAACTTCTTAAAGGCTTTCATATTCCCTGGCTTTGATCAGTATTGCACTCGAAAAACACAAGAACAGATGGACTGAGTTAGACCAAAGACCTACCTAGGCCAGTACCCTGTCTTGGGAAGAACCTGCCAGAAGATGCTTAGGGAACACATATAGGAAAAACAAGTGACTATTGAGTGATATTTCCCCCTTATGCCTTTCTACTCTCTGACAATCTGCAACATAAAACAAATAAATGATCTAGAGGCTGTGCTTGCATCTTTTTATTTAATATCCCTTGATGGCTCTTTCCTCCATGAATTTATCTAATCCCTTCTTGAACAAATTCAAGTCTTCTAGTCTCCTAAACATCCCATGTCAGCCAGTTCCACTACTGAATTTAAGTACATATGTATGTATTTGAAAGAGCCCCTTGCTTGGCCATTTCATGATTTGGCCCTAACTTTTACACTATGACACACAGTAAACAACTCTGCTGTTTGCAATTCTCCATACTGTTCTTATTCGTACAAAAGTATATTTTCTTGAAGCTGCCTCTTACCAAGTGAAGAAGCCCTGGTCTGTAAGAGTTTACTAAGCTCTTAGATAATTCAAAATCTTTGGTTTTATCTTCAAATACTGTGATATGATTTTTAAGAGGGCAGGATGATTAAACTGCTTCATATGACATGCAGGCATAGCACAGTTTTCTGGGGTTTCACTTTATTTCTTGAACATTAAGATGAGTCTCTTCAGAGAACTGTCCACCTGATTAATTCTGTTTTCCAGGTGATAAAAGCTAAATTAGAAACCACTGCTCTACGTGTGCGGACAGCATTTTTCCCATATGGTTTAGTTCATATTTATCCACACTGAGCTCTGTTTTACTGCCCAGTCACTCGGTATGTTTCTTCTACAATTAACTTTCAACTACCCTGATGACCTGGCAACACTAACATCCCACACCTATCTTCTTTTTTGTTTTGTTAATAAATGCATTTTTCTTACACATACAGGCACGCCTTCCTTTCTAACTATGTAAGTGCTCTTTTAAGCAAATTGTACAAGGAAAATTTTTTATATATATACTTAAAATGAAAAGAGATAGGAAAAGCATATGTAGAGATGCTTTTGAAAAGGAGACTAGAAATCATGCTTTTACAACACAAAGGATCTTTAAATGTAACACTACTATCAACAATCTTTGTATTCTTCAATGAACGTTGGACTCAGGCTCTTAAAGGATGATTAAGAACATTCAAATCAAACGGGCTGAAATGTCCAAAGTAGATGAACAAAATGAATGGAAAAGTCTGCACACCCTGATGGTCTGATGGTAAAATGCCATCATCTCCTCTGTGCTTCCAGTCTTCTGCAGTATCCTACCCATCTCCAACACTATGCAAATTATAGCCATAGTTCAGGAAATAAACAGGTACCACAGTCTGAAGAAGCTGGATCAGAAGTCTCAGTTACCCCACCCCAGCAGGTGTCAAGAAGATGTGACCTTTTTTCGTTGGATCCACGCTCCAGAACAGCCACCTGCGATCCTAAACTCACCTTGTCTTCTACCATATTTGGTTTAAATATAACTGATTTATATCCTAGCTGTCTTCCACTGAGACAGTCTCCTTCAGCTCCCTCTCCCAAACACAGCTAACTAATCCTTCAAATGATATTCCCTTGGAGGTAACCACCTTATCCACACATATGAGCTTGAATGCTCCAGAGCCACAGTTCCCAAATGCCTCTACGCTCCATTTATCATCTGTGTTAGGCCAAAATTCTTTCCATCATTTCCACTCTCCCTCTGAGTACCCCTCTGCAAGGCCTGCAACCTTGGCTGCAAGGGCCTTGGTGAACCCAGATATGCAAGGGCCTCAGTGAACTGTGGGGATGACCAGGTGAACTTTTTTCAGCTAAAAACACAGGAGACGTATCGGTGCTCTCTGGACAGTTGCAGTATCTGTGCAGAAGGCACAGATCTGACTGTGGGACACTGCAGAGATGTGAAATGCCACTGGCCTGAGGCAGCCAGGAGGCAATGGCTTTCACAAGCTGGGTTTTACCAAGAACACAGAAATATAGTGCATTATCTGTTCATTAATTTCCCAGCTACGTAGTCTTCCAAATGACAGGGATGCTACCTCTCCATACCCAAACTATTCCCAGAATAACCTAATTAAAGAGATCACATAAGAACACAGGTGCTTGCAGCATAAGCCATCAAACATTAGCTGGCCAAATATGAAAATAAAAAAATGAATTTACAAATATTTTAAACTAAGACATTCTAAACTGACATATCACATTAAAATTACATTCTCCCTTCCCATATGTGTTAGAGATTTATTTTGCCAAATGGATATATTTCAGACAGATAGCTCAAAGTTGACTTTTCTTATTGTATGATCAGTTAAAGCTTTATATGTTAATTCTTTTAAGAGGTAACAAGTTTAAAAGATATCATATCCATGTAAAGGTTTTCATTTATTTTCCATAATACATATTCTTATGTAAATATGATTTTATATTGGATGCTTGACCATCCTGACCAAAGGTCCTTCAAAATCAATAAAAATACTCTAACATTAGAGAAAGATTAAAGGGGTAACTCCCTAGAGCAGGAAAGTTGCAAAAACACCAACCACCAGCAAAGGGTAAAAATCAAATTCCATTTGTGTGAAATACAGTTAGTTTAAGATTTTGTCAATAAATCCTCACTTTCTACCCTCTGAAAGAGCCTTCTAAAGTACCTAGTAGAAACAGTAGCTCAAAATTATGAGAATGCTCCCCCGCTGAGAGCTGAGAATGAAGCTCTCCATGAGCCAGCAGGATTTGGTAAGGAACACAACAACACAAAATCACCCACCTCAGATCAACTTGATTTCTGTAGTTATTTATTTATTATAATGGCTTCAGAGCAAACAGGGTTTGCCACTTTTGCCAGTTTTGCAAAGTAAATCTACAGGATATTATGGGATTCTTTTATAAACATGTTCAAAATCTGATTTTCTCCTGTAGAAGCCTGAAAAATGTCATAAAGGTTTAAATCAATGCAGATCATAAAATCATCTTTGCCAAGAGGTAGCATTAGTTGCTTCAGAAGAAACTGTAAGAAACAGTAACAGTTGTGGGATCTGAAAATTATCTCAAATTAATCCCTAATTGCTAAAAATTAGCTTAAACCCTGAAGCAAAAAGATTTATGTCTTTCAAAGCTCTTACTGTAGCTTCAATTATCATAATATTGAATATTCTTATTCTTCCAGACCCTCTTTAAATCTTGTTACATTCCTGACCTCAGAAGCATCCTCTGGTAATGACTCCTACAATTTAATTACATGCTGGATTTAAAATAATAAAAAAAATCCTTTTATCTCCTTTATGTTTGTCACTCCTTACCTTATTCTTCTGCTGTAAGACAGAGAAAATAGGAGCTACTTGCCTATTTTGATTTTTTTTTATCACTGCTTTCTACAGTCTTATTTTGGCCTTCCATACTTTTTCTAATTCTTTTGTCTTTCAATATATCTCCCTGTATGTATGTACTTTATCATGATAAAACTTCCAGTCACATGACATGTCAACATAAATTCTATTAAGATGTTGTAGGGAAAAAATGTAAACGTATCTCAAAGAAATAAAGGTTCCAGAAGCCTAACTACTACATCCTTCAGTTAAAGCCTCTTATAAAATGTTATGTACCCTTGATTAAACTAAATGGAGTTAAAACATTATCAGCTACGTTTAATATACTTTGAAGCATGTCTAACATATTTTTTTAGTCCTTCAGTAAACAATTTAATCAAAACCAGCTACTGAAGAGCACCCCCAAATTTTCTTCTTTCTTTTAGTACTTAGAAAAGAACATATTAGCTGTGGGCAAAAGTCTGTGGTCAACAATCCCAAAGTATCCATCCAAGGACAGGCTGGAAAACTAAAGCTTTTTAGGAACAGTAACCTAATTATGCTCTTGATAGCTCTTTCTAAAATTGCACCAAATGAAACTTTCCGAACACAGTGACCTACAACAGTACTAAATTCATTCTCATACTTAAAAATTAATGTTGTGCTTTGGCAGATTTTATTTCTGGGTCAAGCAGAGAGGACAAGGCATCCTGAGATATGAAAGGACAGAAGTAGAACAAAAGTAAAAAGTCTGAGGGTACTACGCAGAGGCACAGTGCCCACCCTTTGGTTCACATGATGAATGATATCACACAAAATCTATGACAAAGCATATTAGAAAATGTAATCTCTGATCTTCCTAACGTGTCCAAATCATGAAAGTTTCTCTTTTGTTGCTGTTAAAATGTTAATTTTTCTATTAAAGCGTAAGTGGCTAAAAACTATCAGTATTTTTAAAAGCTTAATTGTCAGCTGGGTTATTCATCTATGGAAAAAGCCCAGTGATGCAGAATTGTTCTGCTGCCTCATCCTGGGTCCTGTCTTATCTTGAATAAAAAATTCTGCTAGTGCAAATCCTGTAGTAAAATCCACCAGAAAGACAGAGGCAGAGAAAAAGTCGAAGACTCTATTGTGTTGGAGGAAAGAATAAATCTCTTTGTATACCAAAGGATGGTACTAGACAGTTGATACTGCTCAGACTAAGCTTATGTGTTGAAGAACTCTCTCAGAAGGACATAAGGACAGCTTGGTTAAGTGTTACAAAAATGTGGTGTTTCAGAGTTGAGGAAGCATGTGAGTAATTTTGTAGTTTGTCAAAACCCCAAGTGAAATTCTGGACACTGAAGAAAAAGGCAGGCTTCAGCTTCTAGTTTATTACAGATGTCCTCAGTGAGCTTGGCTTCTGTAAATTTATGTGAAGTTTGAGTCAAATTTTCACATTGAGATTTTTTTGCTCAGATGCAATTGTCTGTTAAAATACACTTTTCCATGAAACCCATAATTTTATGGTAATCATCTCACTGCACAGGTAGAAAGGATATATATGGCACATCAAACAGTATTTACAAACTCAGTGCAAAAGAGATGCTGATACATACATTAAAATAATAGTAAAAAGGCAAATTTTATTCAAACCATCAGATGGAGAGGGAGATGGGAGAAAGCCCAGAGAAAGTATTATTTTTAAAGAACTCAGAGTTTACACTGTTTCTTGTTACAAGTCATGGGTGCAATTATTTTTTTGTATTACTGAGAGAAAAGATAATGCATGCAAACATTTTCACGTGTGTAATTAGCAATTAAAGCTCTCAATAGCACCTACTGATACTTTTTACAGAAACAAAACAGATGCAGGAATGATCTGATGTGTTTTGAGGACTCATGATGATTTTATGTATTAGCAAGGCTTGAGATGGTTACCAATACTCAAAGAGAGGTTAATCAGAACTCTAGCTTAATTGAAGAAAGTTTTGTACAGACTTTGATGAGCTGGGATTTCCCTCTGAATATTTGAAATCTGTGGTCTCCTTCACAAGGGAAAAGTCACATGTCATTCAGACATGCGGCCCAAGAATGTTTCTATGACAGATTTCAGAAGGTACAACTTGTCCTTCTCATCTCAAGAGCCACAGATTGTTATGTGAAGGACAATGCTAAATTGCTCAACTGTGGAACTGATGCAAATTCCATCCCATACAAATAAAAATTTGCTACTAATGTTGAAATACTTGCAAAATTGACAAGTTCACCATTTTGGTCCAAAGAGTCACAATCAAAAGAAAACTGATCTTGGACCATTAGTCCCTTAAGACGAACGAAAGAACTCAGCTTCCTACACTATGGCAGTGCATGTTCTTCCAACCCCCCGAGAATACGCCTCAGCACTGGCCTTAACAGACCAGGCTAAAAGAACAAAACAGTGTTTGGGCTCTAAGGGTGTTTATAAGCATGTTAATCTGAGAAATGCAAACACTTCTCTGCCAGGACTGAGCACTGAGTTGTCATGAGGAGCAATGCCTTTTACTAAGTGGTGAGCTGAGCAGTACTGCATTTCTGCTGATTGAATGGAAGTGAAGGTCAGTGCATCACTGCTGAACACAAGCCCTCTCTACGCTGCCCATTGCTTTGTGTCAACACTGGTACAATTAACTGAGGTCTTTAGTCAGTTCAATCTTTGCACAGCCTTCGAGATGAATTAACAGCTCAAGGCCATTCCAAATAATTTTCAGGCAATTATTTTAGTCATATTTAGTCATATTAGAGTTCCTATATACATATCTAAGGGAGAAAAAAGGTCTACAAAAACACCAAATATCACTGGCATGAATAAGAATAAATTATGCATCTGCAAGAGAATTCTTCATCTGAACAAGCCTCATGAACCTTCTATTGTGTTTCCAGAATACTTTTATGGTTTTGTCTAATGACCCTCAAAGAATGGCAAAATGCAAACAACGTTGGACTGGAAAAGTTAACCAGTTGAATGGAAATAAATTTGATTTCTCTTTGATTTTTTTTAATTTTTTTTTTTTTTTAAGCAGGAAAAGAAGGCTGAAGAAATAGAGCAGCAGACTTACCAGCAGATTTCCAGAGAAGTTTTACTGTCCTCCTCCTCGAACTACTCAATGATTTAGGAAACCAGTAAAAAAAACGTGCTAGCCTCCTGAGAGTTTTGCTCCAGTCATTTCTTACTGCCATAGCTGAAAGGGTTCCACAGCTCCACCAGGAACAACAGGCACGTATATCCAGTCGGAGAGAGGAAAGACCATGAATACCCACACAGAGTGTGCTCGCTCTGAGCTCAGCGTCAGCCAGCACGTCTCAGGACCACCTGTTAGTCCTAAATCCCCTCCCTCTCCGTCACTCTGCTCGGAGCCCTCCAGACCTCCCTCTTTATTACAAGAAGCAGCTATATTAATAGATGCTTCAGCTAAAGAAAGACCAATGCTTGGGAGTCTTAACCTGTTACTGTGTTTCCAATGATGTTAAAACATGTTTTCCGCAGAAAGGCTTTGAAGAGCTCCTTTGTTCATCTCTAGCTACCTTTTCTAGGCTGTAAACAAGTAAACACCAAAACTGATAGGGACAAGCCCACTTGCAAAATCCTTTGATTTAAATCATCAGGATTTTCTCTAGAGAGAGTGTTTTTCAAAGACCTGCTTCTGAAGGTTCTTAGCAAGAAATTTAACAGAGACACACAACGTATTAAAAATGCAACTTTACTGTTAATGTATTTTAAGGCAAACATAGGAGTCAAATCATTCACTGCCAAAGTTTACTTAAGAATTGAGCATCTATCAACATATCAACAACCCAAAGAAATTAAAAACATCTCAGTACATAGACTACACATGCTTCAAGCAGGATACATATTAAATTGTAAATCCAGAGATGCTATGAACTAATAAATGCCCCCTGCAACATTTATCATGAATTCTAGCACACAATTTTTTAACAGCGAGACTATGTAGCCATTTCCACGGCTATGTAACCATTTCACCTTCAAGCTTCTCTTCAGCTTCTCACATTTGATTTGATTTTTTTCTTCTGCTAGATCTGAACAGTAGAAACCCCTGAAAAAATCACAACTAATGTCATTACAAAACAAAGATCCTTTTGTATCAACCTTTAAACTACAGAAAGTAAGGGCTTTGTTACAGCAGCTACGTTCACAGCGCAGAGTTAATAACTCTTCTAGAATTCACAATGTATTTTTCTACACTAGAATATGTGAAGGATTTAACACCATTTTATACATCTGACTTTTTTTTTTAACATACTGCTGCTTCTATGGAACAAGCTAGATAGATTGCATTTCCTGTTGTCCATATGTCTCTGAAAACAAATAAACATTTCCATTTATACTGTATCTGCCATAATTCTTCAGCCAGTGTCAGTGGAAAAGCAGAAGGCAGGATTCAGACCGCTGGACTTTGTCTCTTGTTTGAGCTCCACCATGTCATATCAGAAGGAATTTAGCAGCAAAGTGACGGGTTTAGCACAAGGAGGAGGTCTGTCACCCAATTAAGAACAGGCAAGGAGCACAGTTAAAGGCCCAACAGCTAACTTGCTTCTCTCAGGTCTGAACGTTTCAGAGCATCTGCCAAATACCAGATCAAACAATGACTTCTCTTTTTCTGAAATTTATACATATAAAATTTCATGGAAATCAAAGCGGCATAAAAACCTGTACTATTTCAGACCATAGGTAAATATATAATAAGATGACTAGTTTTGTAATTTGATAAAGAATCCATTTAGACAGGAATTTTTTTTTTTCTTAACAGAAATACCAGTACAGTATTTTTGTTGTACTGCCATTTTATGAGGCTTAAAAAAATACTTAGTAAGACATATCAGATTGTAACAATATAAGGGGATAAACTGTCCTTGCTAATGAGAATAACAAACTTATGGAGGTTTACACTTTACAGTGTTTAGGGCCTTACAGGAGCAAAAAACAGGCAAGAACATGAAACACTCTATATTATTTTGAGGCAAACAGAACTTACTCCATACAAAAAAGAGTCAGTGGGATGAATCTGACAATTATGCTATGCAACAAACCAGCTAATACCAGTGAGAATATGGACCTAAATTCAAGCTAAACTGAACAGCAGTAGTCGTTCGCCATCCAATAATTTCATAACTCCCCCATCACTTTTCATTTCTAGGCCCATGTTATGCCAAAATGCAGAGCTAATGAGCAACAGCCTGTCCCCCACAGTTCATGAGGGGTCTGTGATGATGATGGGGGTTCCTCCCAACCTGAACTGTCATCTTTAGAATATGAGCTACTGTGCTCTGCACAGGAATGCACTGCTGTCAACCAGCATCAACCAGGCTCAGGGAAGTCCACACAGCTCCTCCTAAGACAACTCTAATTCCTCACATTACACCAATGCATTACTAAAGTTAAGAATTCACTGTATTAAAAAGGTACTACGCAGGGCTTACATGTGTACCTTTCAATCCACTCTGACAAGAGACAGCACACAGAAAAACTTTCCAAGGAGGACAGAAGGACCTGAAATGTGAGCAGAGTCACACTCATGATCCCTGACTCCCTTTAAGGAAAAAAGCCATGTAAGGCTTTTCTGTGCAGCAGACTACAACCCCCAGGTCATTCGCTGCTCATCTAAGCAGTGTCCAGAGGAGGGGAGGGAATGACTGCTGCCCCCATTGCCATCCCACCTGCCTGGAAGGGAGGTGAGCAGCTGTCCTCTCTGCTATGTGGGCAGCCTCTGACCTCCTACCTCCCCACACCAGTGCAAAGGTCAGATCCCAGCAGGCCCCTGAGAAGGGCAGAAATGGCACACACAGGCTCCATGTGTGTGGTGCCAGAGATGTGTGGGAAGTCACCACCTTGGCAGGAGAGCCAGACACACCACACTGCTCTCAGCATCTGCCCCATAACCCACTTGGAAACCTGTGCACACCATCTGGAAAGCAAAGAGGTACTCGTGAAACATCCAGCAGTTCAGACACATCCCTTGACAGGCCAGCTCTGGAGATGGATATAGAGTGACCTGGTGGCTGCCTCACTCATGCAACCCTCTCATGCCCACTGACAGAACTGAGAAAACGAGAAAACTAAATAACCCCCAAACAAACCTTTACTGCTATGTAAAATACACTTAAATGATGAACTGTAAAAAAACCAGTGGTGTTTGCCTGGGTATATTCTCTTGGAGTGTGCTGAATTTATACAGTTTTAAGGCAAATTCTTTGCTGACAAGCATTTGTAGAGTGACACAGCAGTGCTGAGATACCATAAAAATGAAATCAGACAATGAGGAGGAGCACAGACAGTGCTGCCAGATGTGAGGCAGATGCAGAACTCTGCTCTGGGACAGAAAAAGCATATTTCCTTAGTGAGGACTTACGGCCATTTCCACTCCCCCCACTTCTTAGGTAGCAAAAGGCTACGATGTGCACAGGATTTCATTTGCTTTCAACTGGAACTTCTCCATTTAGTCTGGTTTCTGGAAAAAAGATCCCCACATACCTATTCACGGTAAGATCTCTGTGTAGGAAAAGCTAAATGTGTTAAGGAATATCTGTCTGCATTAGTAAATGGCCCCATTAACTGGGCTCAAAATGAGCTTTTGCTTTCTTTGTAAGCAATAATGCATTTGGAAAATGAAGTGGTGTCTTGCCAACCTGCTACTGGGTGGGTATGTGCCACTATGCTATATGCCACACCAATATGTTCAGTGTGGAGAAGTGTTCACAAGCCAGCCTTCACAAGGATATTTTATATATCAATGGACCTTGAATTTCCAGAGAAGAAAGAAGAGACTTCCAGACCTCCATGAGCTGTTTCTCTTCACTTTTTGCCTGACAGAGATCTGAAATGGACTGAAAGATTTTAGCAATCCAGAACTGGGTTATGCAGAGAAACACTGTATCCACACACTGAACAGAATGGAATATGTAAAACATATTTATCTAGAAATTACAAACAAAAGCTACATCCTTCCTTAAAACCTGTTTAGCTTTGTGTCAGAGTAAATTTTATCCAACTGTCAAGAGAGGGGTCCCACCTAACTAGTCCCTGGGCTTCAGCACTACCGCAATAGCCTGACACTGTCAAGACACAGCATCACTGGTTTCATATTAAAACATAATTTTTAACATCATCATATGTGAAAAGCTATGCAGTTGCTAGGAAGGTTATAAAGAACATGACTACTAAAATAAAAAAAACAAAAAACTGCTGCATTTGACCTTAGTTCAGCAAAACTAGAACAATACTTCCAATTTCCAGCTCAGCTGTTCATCCCTCCCTAATCCAAATAAGTAGCTATATTTGTGAGCTTTCTAAAAAAAAACTTTCGGTTCTCAGCAGCTGCACATACACAAAAAGAAATTACTAAAAATTAAACTGTGATTGGCAATCTGCAACTTCCAAAATCTTGCCTAATTTGAGAGGTGGAAATTGAAGAACTGATGTAAAACACATCTGTTATCAGATTTAATGATCTACTACTGACAAAAGAGCATGGGAGAAGTATTGAAAACCTTACAATGTACTATGGATGACAGTTATCCTAAGAAATAAAAATACCACAGAAAGATCACACAACCCAAACCTTGCTGCACATCAAACTGAATCACTATCAGATCTGTATCACAGAGTCACAGAATCTTGGGTTGGGGTTGGGAGGGGCCTCAATGATCACCTAGTTATGACCCCCTTGTCATGGGCAGGGACACCTTACACTAGACTGGGTTGCTCAGATCCACATCCAGCCTGGCCTTGAACTCTTCCAGGGATGGGGCATCCACAAGTTCTGTGGGCAACTTGTCCCAGTGTCTCACCACTCTCACAGTACAGAATTTCTTTCTAATATCTAAAATAAACCTGTTCTCTTTCAGTTTAAAGCCATTCCCCCTTGTCCTGTCACTACATGCTCTTGTAAAAAGTCTCTCTCCAACTCTATTGTAGTGCCCTTTAGGTACTGGAAGCCTGCTCTAAGGACTCCTTGGAGTCTTTTCCAGGCTGAACAACCCCAACTCTCTCAGCTTGTCTTCATAGGAGAGGTGCTCCAGCCCTCTGATCATCTTCATGGCTTTCCTCTGGGTTTGCTCCAACAGTTCCATGTCCTTCTTCTGCTGGGGGGTGTGGAGAGAACAGCATTGTGGTGAGCAATCCAGCCTGCATTTCTGTAGGCCCAGCCTTAACATAACCGGGCACAGACAGTGTGGGAATGCTGAACCGTGCTGATAACAGATCTTCCGGGCTGAAACAAAGAGAATCCTGTGCCAAAATAAGGGAGGAGTCCCAGAAAGTACATAATGATTTCACACTGCGTGGACACCTGTAGTAATCCAATTAAAAGTGTGTTAGTAATGCATGTTTAGTTCATAGATCCAATAGCTTAAGAGTGATCACGAGCTGGGGTGTATTGGAAGTGTATAAAAGAGCAGCTTATGTAAATAAAGCGGAACACTGTTGATCATATGGGTCATTAGCAGAGTTTGTTCTGAAACTTTCCATCTACAGGGGGGCCCTACTTCAGGTGGGGTCTCACAAGAGCAGAGTAGAGGGGCAGAATCACCCCCCTTGACCTGCTGGCCACACTGCTTTTGATGCAGCCCAGGATGTGGTTGGCTTCTGTGCTGCACACGCACATTGCTGAGTTGTGTTGAACTTCTTGTCAACCAACACCCCCTAGTCCTTCTCTTCAAGACTTCTCTCGATCCATTATCTGTCCAGCCTGTGTTTGTGCTTGGGGTTGCTAGAAATTCTCACTTGACCTTTTTTTTCTGAAAGAAAAATGCTTCTAGCCCAGATATATTCCTGATTAGAATGACTTTTTAAGTGAAATAGCATGAGATTTGGATGAAACTAGAGAGGAAGCAATTGAGCATTGAACGAACATGAGCAGCTTCAACCCTTTTTCATGGGCCTGTGAAAATGTCTCTGTATGAGCAGGTAGTTGAGCTTTGTCTAGCTAAATACAGATGTCTGCAGCTGAGCTGGTCGTCACGGCTCCCTTCGCAGTCAGTAGAGATAGGCCAGTGTCTCTTGGGCATACTCATTCCCATCCTGAAGTAAAGCTGTAAAATCCATGAGATGAACTGTGTCCTGCACAGTTTCTGAAGAAGCCAGGATGCCACTGTAGAAAGCAGAACTGAGGCCGGGAGAGCCCTTCTCGTCACTCGCTCTGAGCAGCAGCAGAGGAAAGAAGCAGTGCCCTGACTCTTCTATGGCAGAGCACATCTTCAAAGTAAAATCCTGAGGTTTTTCAGGTGTGCCATCTCTGTCAGAGAAGGCAACCAACAACTGCAGGTAACATTTCAAAACTGTGACACAAACCCACAGAAGCACTCTCAAAAATGGCATTTTAGTTAACTTTCTTCAGGCTTTAAATGCTGTCTGTTCAAAATAAAATATGTAACAGAAATTCAGCCTATCAATCACATCTCAAGGTCCTCTGAGATGAATTGCCTACTTTTTCTATCTATTAGAGAAAAATGGTTTTCTCCCCTTAAGAGGCAAGGAGTAGGAAGGTTTCTTCTGAGCAATAGATCCAATGGAACACATCCTGGATTCTGAGGAAGAAAATCACAGTGCTAAGCCACATTTGTTCACATCTAGTTAGCTCTCATTTCACTCTACAATATATTACGGTGCAACTAAACATTTTCAAACGTGCTTACCTGGAAAATAATATCTCTTAGTGTATTTCAGCAATATGTCTGCTTGATTCTTTTCAATATCAACCATTGTACTGTACAGTTGTTCCCTGTTTCATTTAGAATACTTCAGTCTGTAAAATTTATTGTAATTTGCTTTATGTTCTTTTCCAGATGCTGGGAATGTGCCGAGGCAGGCAGGATGGGCACAGCACTGTGATGGAAGTGAGTGTGTGAGAGAGGGCGTTGCTGCTTTGATCCACCTGAGCATCAGGAAGATAAAGCACTATCTCCTGGAGACTGCTGCTGGCACCATGTGCTGCACATTTTCATTTTAATGCAGTTTGGTTATGGACTTACCCTATGTCTGCAGGTTTGTGCATTAAAATTAAAGTTGAATATAAGCTTAAAAAGCTCAATTCAGAGAATAGTAGTGCAATGTGAAAATAACAGATTACTGTTAATTTTAGGTTTGTAGTAGATATTATACTAGTTGCAGAAAATTCAGGGAAATTACTGAACAGTCTTTAGAAAAAACACGTTTGTACATAAACAGCTACACTTTAGATTACAGGAAAAATAAAACTCAAGGCTAAAACTAGAGAGAAGATACTGAGTTGCCTTGTAACATAGTTTGACACATAGGATTTGACTCAGCACATGACAGACCAACTTGCCTGTGGGCTTTGGGTGATTTTATGCCAAAATTAGTAGACTTCTCAGTGAGAGCTTGCATGGAACTATCATCAAGGGAAATCAAATTGAGGCAGAAAAACAGAAATATATGTTAAATGTTGCTAAAACAGTTACATTTGATCATCCTAATCTGGCCTGATTAAAACCTGATCACTTTTGAGGGTACAAACTAGTTGTTACCATCCTTCTTTAGATATCTGCATGTAGTATGGGTGCAGATGCTGTTTGCATTTGAGATTAACAAGGGTGCACCTTGTACATTTCTTCTCACTTAGAAGAGTTTCTACTCTTTCTTACTTTAGCCATGGCAGCTATTAGATAATAGGTGAATATTTAGAACAGGATTACAAGAGAAAAATATGCAAAAGAACTTTCATTGTAGCCCTTCATACTTTCTTCTGAGCTCCTACACTCACTGTCAGGCTGTACCCAAGCCACTGTACACAATGTACTCCACCCTTACTGAGCAAAATAAAAAGGGCATTCATCAGCACTCCATACAGTGTGGAGAAAACAGGCATGTCCAACAGCTCCAAATCCACACTGATGACCTGCATCTAACTGTCTGGATAAAGAGATCCTTCCAAGCAGGCTGGAGGTTTCTTGTCAACATTACTTAGCAAGAGAAGGAAGAGATGACCACATTTCCTGGACAAGAGCTGAGTTCTAATGGAGCTGGTTTGGCCAGTGACCTCACAGGTAACATTGAAAAAGGCACTTCATATCTCTGTGCTTTCATCTCTGTCTGCTTTGCTCGTAGCACTTCTGAGTGGGGGCTACTTCTTCCTGTACAAGCTATTGTACAAGTACAAGCTACTAAGTCCTACTCCCTATCGAGGACTTAGTGTGACCAACTGATTTTGCTATCAGTAAATGCAAAAAAAAAAAAAAAAGATATTGAAAAAACCCTTTAGCAATGAACTCTGTTAGCCATTTATCATATTTATCATAAAATACACTATCCAGAAAAACCTGAAATTTTACCTGTTTCTCCAGTGTGTTAAAAGCACAGATACTAGCAATGTGTATACAGCATGTTGGCACAACAAATTTAAAAGGCACCTGTATTGTTACCTCCTACCATGACCCAAACTCCTGGCCAAGCAGTGCTAACCATCTGTTGAACTTTGAGCATGGTATGATTGCATTAAACAGGCATCAAGACACAGGAAGCTCTTCAAAGCTTTCACGTGACAAGGTCAAGTTTCTCCTTGATTCCCCGAGGCTTTTTCAGCAAGCAGACCATCAGAAATTATCATCCTGGCAAGTAACAGCAACATTTTTAGTACTACGATCTTCTTTTCTTTTCTAAACACATCATTGCTTTGATGTTTTATTACACATCTTGAATACATCCAAAGGTTATGAACACTGCCTGCAGAAACACCTGTTTTATCACTTTTTCATTAGCAGACTCCTTTCTACTTCTGTATCATCTCTCAAATACTGGTTAGTTCGAAACCAAGCCTTACAGCATCTGGCCTCCTTCCCACCTGCATGTGAAACAAAACACAGGGTATCTCCATGTCAAGCTGCCCTGGGCAGAGAGGGCTTCTGCCCAGTCAAAAAAGCCTCCACAGGAGCTCCCTACAGAGCTGGTCCAAAGCGTGTGAGGAAGACAAGTGGGAAAACCATACAGCATTTTCAGAGCCTTTCAGTGTTGGCATCTGAATGTTACAGGGTGATTTTGACAACCTTTCTCTTCGTTGCTATGTAACCTGAAAACAAGTGCTTGTATTCTCTGTAGTCATTTAGGGTTGTACCTGGGACACCCAAACTCTGAAGAACACTATAGTTAATAATTAACCATTCACGAGATAGTGAAAAGAACAAAGAAAGAGGTGCTCAAAAACAGGCGGAAGTTTCTCTGTATGACAACTGTGGCTTAGGGGTGGAAGACAGACTCACACAGGAAAAGAAACATCAGAGGCCAAGAAAACAGGACCCACAGTAACCAAGGATCTTGGTGAAGAGTTACTGTTCTCTGCAAACAGTGAGGAGAAAGGGCTGAGCTTTCCAGCAGTGGGAACCTTGCTGTGGGTACAGAGACCACAGAAATGCCCCAGGAGGTGGAAAGGCACTGAGGAAGACAGCAAGCATTGCTCTTGAAGAACAAGCTCTACCAAAGCTGCTACTTGCTTTCCATTTCCACACCTCTGCCTTCCTCCCTGCACCAGGAATGGTCCAGTGCCTAGTGCAGGGCATAGTGCCCATTGCGCTGCACAGGGACTAATTTTTTCTCTAGCTCCAGCAGCTCCAGCAAATACCCCATTGGGATAGCAGACCATCCACCCTCCTTCAAATGCCTTCAAAGTGGGGCATTTTCTGAGCTAAGCTGCACCAGCACAACCTAAACCCTGTCACCTCCTGCTGCTCCAGCCCTTAAGGATTCTGAGACAATGTAGTAATTTTGGATTTAAAGAAAATATGTAGCATTGTGGCAACTATTAAACAACTCTCTGCAGAAAGAATGGGAAAGGGAAGTGGGCTCCTGCCACCGTTAGTTCTAATCTTACTCTCAGTCCTCATTCTACAGATAAAAAATTTAAGAGGCTCCTTCAACCCTGAACAGTTTTGGTAATTCAAGTTGTATCTCTAGTAGTTTTAGCAGCTTAAGTCCCATGTTACATGTAATTCAATATGAATATACTCCTACTGCAGAGATACATGGACAATGGCTATTCTTTTATTTAAAAACAATAAAAAATGTTACCGAAATTTGATGGTCAAAAAAATATCCTTCTGAAGGAAAAAAAACCACTAATCCCTGTGTTTGCTCCTTTCCTCTGCATTTTACACTCTATAAGGGAATTTATTTCTTTGTCATTCCTGGCAATTAGGAGGCATATAGATAATATACTTTACTTTTTTCTAAGGCTTTTGTTCTGAGCTTTGTTTGTTTTCACAGATATTTAAAAATCCCTGCAGTACGAGAGCTATACCACATATTAAAACATAACATCTCTGTTCTTCGACTGCACTAAACCAGGAGACAGCTATGGAATATTCAGAGCCAATATAAAAACATGTTAGAAATTGAATGAGGTCCCCACCAAACTCCCTATTTCAGCAGGCAAAAACCAACCAGAAGGGCCCGACAGACCCTGACACTGAGCTGTATACTTCACAAGGGAAAGTTATTCAAAAAACAAAGTCTGAAAAATGGGTAAAAGAACAATGTAGAGAAGATATAGAAAGTAACACCATAAGCAAACAAGAAACAGGGTGGGGAACATCACTTCTGAGTGCTACTTAAAGCATACCCACTGACTTGATGCTCATCAATTGCACTTTTATAAAGGACTCTAACCACCAGAAATCTGACAGAAATACTCAATGTTTTCCACTAGCAGGCAACTTTTTATGGGCCACTTAACAAATACTTGTGAGTCTCTGTTTGCTTCCCAGGGTCCTTACAGTTATTACAATGTCCTGGTCTTCTCGCTCCTGCAGCCCCTCCAAGCTTGCCACAGAAACCTAGTATGTAACCAATACATATGTTGTTGTGTGGGCAACATACAGCTGGTAAGAGTAATAAATATCAGTTCATCTGTGCTTTAAATGAAATCCATGAATTCCAAACCATGTCTTATCACTAAATATAGGAAAGGAGCAACCTGGTTTTCATGGTATATCTAAACATCATCTGCTTAAATACCTTATAAAGTTTGAAATGAAAGTCATGTAGGACCTATAATTTCTCTATATTCTCTTAAATGAAGAATAAAACTTTTGAAAAGGCCTAGCAACATTTCCATTTGGTTCAATGAAAAAGTGTAAAATGCAAGGTAAAAGAAAAGTTACAGAAATTAACTAGGGAATTCAGAGCAAGTAGTCCACAAAGTAATTCCTTTCACACTCCCACCACCTATGTACACCCAGTTGACCAGAATATGGGGAAAGTAAGACTGTTCAGAAACTGAACTCCAAAAGTATAGACTTCCATCTAAAATAATGAGAAATACCTCATTTTTCAAATGCCAAATGACACGGAAAAACAACGCAACAACCCCAGGTTAACTACACTACCTCATGTTACAGACCACCAATAAGATATAAGAAGCCAGGGTTTCACTCCAGACCACTCTTCGATTGAAAGAAAAATTGAATGCTAGAAAAGAAAAAAACCTCTTTACTGTACACAATTCCATTGCATAATGTGAAATAATCCTGACTGCTTCTGTTTCAAATAACTTTGTGCAGAGAAGTCAGGCCAGGCAATGGAATTCTGCATCTGCATCAGGTTTTTACCACAAATAACAGAGGTGAAAAGGTGAACAGCAGAGCAAGTCTGGACTGCTAAACCAATTAAGCCTCTCTTGAAAAAGAATCCAAAACAACAGCAAGAGGTCAGATACCACAAAGCATCCTTTTCAGAGGTATTTCATTACACTTGGCTTTCTTCCTGGACTGGGGTCCAGAAATATCAGCACAGACTTATTTTTTTTTCAAGAAATAAGTTGCTTGAATAATGTGCACCTTGTGCACTGCATCGGAACAGACAATCATTCATCTCCTTGACTTTTTTTTTTCTGTTTTGATCTCTCTTCCCTGAATTAAATGAAAGTATTTTTTCAAATTTTAGCAGAAGCCTGAAAACAAACTTGTGAATTACAAACAAAAACCTCACAAAAGGCAGAAAGACCTTTTCTCGGTAGTTCCGTATGCACTCCAGGGATCCCACCTCACTTTACGATGTGTACCAAGAAGTGTACAAAACCCTGAAGATGACCACAGCCGCACTGAAAAAAGGTAAGAGTAAAGCCTAGCCTCTGCTGCAGCTCAGCTCAGCTCACTGTGGGGAAGGCAGGACAGAGACACTCAATGGAAACACCCATTCTCACAAAGAAGTCACAGATCTTTTCTTTTAGAAAAAAGATCTGTATCTAAATACTTTTAAATTACTCCTTCAACGTGCTCTTTGACCGCATCCCTATCCCAGAGGAAATTTCTCATGTCTTTTAATTCATGTCACCAAATTCACCACCTTTGACTTTGATTATGTCTGATGGCAATGATCTAGTGAGAATTGACTTTAATCAACACTCAGAGAGAGTAATTTAAATAAATATAATACTATGTCTTTGTGACTCAGAATCATGACAATTCAGTATGTTCCTCCCTCTTTATCAGCAGTTGGTCATCTGGAAGATGCTGTTGCTTTTTAAATGATATAAAATTAACTTTCCTAACACTTGTGGCCTCTAGAAAACAGAGGGTTATCTGCGAACCGTCCAGCACTATGACACTTTGCCAGGCAGATTAAAATCTTTGAAAGGTACATGCAATTTTAACCTCCATTGTAATCTCTGCTTCCCAAGGGAAACCCAAAGGAGGCAATGGCATTTTTATGGAGGCTACCACAAACTCAGCTGTGGTCTTGGATGTATCCAAACCAGGTCTCAAGGCCAGTTTAGACACACTGTAGATGTTAAGTACAGCAGCGTCTGCCTGCTTCCCAAAGCAGGGGACGTCTTTCTCTGCTATATTCGCTTACAAAAGAGATGGTGACCATGGGTGCAGACTGATGTTTGCCCACAGGCCAGATTTAGCAGCTCTGAGCAAGGAGGGCAGCCAGACACATGCTCCTTCCAGCCACTGAGCTGTCCTTACTCAGTCACTTCTGTTGTTGTCCTCAGCCAATTTTTCAGCCAGATCTGTTCATCAATCTGGCTTGCTCGTTGTACCTGCAAACTGGGCAAGAACAGAGATTCTCACAGCAATCTTTGTTGCTTTCCTTTCATCTCCATAGCACTTTACAGCTTCTAAATATTATATTCATGCTAGATCATAAAAGTTGAATGTTTCCTCTGCTACTTAAACAGCAATTTAAGAGAGCAGCTTGAAATACTATGCCTCATAAAAATGGAGCTTGTCACGGAGAAGAAGGAAAAAGCATTGTAAACTGTAATTGTTCTGAGAAAATATTGCTGGAAGATACACAGTCCAATGTGACACTTGAAGTCCTTGTCATGGAGTATTTGATCATAAAAGAAAAAAATATTACTTCTAAGGTCTATTTTCACATCAGTGCACTACACATCCTGTCAGCATAAACAGTGCACTAATGCAAATGATAAATAAAAAATACTTTATTTTCATAGCCAAAGTATTTCCATTCCAAGAGTAACTGTAAAAATAGAGCTGCTGAAAATGAATGTAACTGTGAGAACACTGTCTCATAACAGAAATTTTATATATCAGCAGAGGACAGTATGATGTTATTACATCTCCTTAAGACAGAAAAAAATAAAGATTGACCTGTCTTTCCCACCTTGTGTTTCAAATATCAGCTGTTAAACAAAGAGTGACATAAATCAAAACAAACCACACACCTTAACATGCCACACCTCTAGGGAAAGCACCGTATTGTCCTAGAAAGTGCAGCAGCACTGCAGCCATGGGTGAGGAACAGCCAGTCAAGTGAGCGTATCAATGGGGTTCCATGCTGGAATAACTCTTGGGGTCACCATGAAACCCAACAAGGTGGCCAAAGCCTTTCAAATCAAAGGATGGCAAAAGAGGACTTTTCACCAGCACTAGATTATGTATGTTCTCCTACTGTAAAGGACAGGAGCTAGCAGGTGAACGAAATTACTGTATTTTAGAGCATAGCAGTGGTAATGAAAGGGAAAGCAGAAAAGTTGCTTTCTACGTGGGAAAGGAAAACGCAACTTTCCCTACTATGAATCAGAGCCCAGACAGTGAAAGGACATGTATGTGGTATGTACATGGGACGTGTGACACCACAAGACAGAGCCTCCTCCTACCTGAAGGACAGGGAGCAGACCGCGTGGGTTCTGCCAGGGGTGGGAGCACACACGAACCCCTCGGAGCAGCACTACCCACACCTTGTAACACGCGTTACCTTCCTGCCGGGTGGGGACAGACCACTTTTACCTGGATCACACTGCATCCACCCTCATGCCGGCCCGTAGTCCCGGCCATACGGCTCCCGCTCGGCAGCCCTCGTGCTCCAGGGCTTCACGTGGGGCAACACCGGCTCCCCTCCGGGCCGGCCGAGGGACACGTTTTCTGGCGCGCATCGGGAGACGCCCGCCCTGGCCCCGCGTCTTTCGGCTTTGTGAACCGAGATCTCCCTGCCCCGGCGCTCCCGGCCCCGCTCCCCGGCAGAGCCGCTCACCCGCGCAGCGCAGGCCCTGCGAGAGGACGAAGCGGCAGCACAGGTCGCACCACGCTCCCGCCGCCGGCTCGAACCGGTGCGGGGGCTCCGGCGGCGGCGGCGCCTCGAAGATGGTGCGGACGTGGCGGGGCCGCGGCGG
>VYXB01007772.1:232767-262543 GCA_013397135.1 Pachyramphus minor | reverse complement strand
CGCCGGCCCTCCCCGCCTCACGCACGACACCCGCGGGCGAGCGGAGGGGAAGGAGGCACCGCGCCCGCGTCCTCCCCCGACCTGGCGGCCGCCGCGTCGCTTCCCGAGTCCTCTCGCCGTGAAACGTCTCGCCGGTGAGCCGGCCCCGTGCCCGGGAGGAACAAACCCCGCATCATTCGGCATAGACGCACTCGGGGATGCTGAAGCAGCCCCTGGCACAGGGGGAGCTGGCAAGAGCTGGTGATGCGCTTCAGTACATTCCCATTAAAATGATATGCCTCAATGCCTTAAAGCAGCTACTGGGGGAAATGTTTCCCAGGGCTGGACAGCGGTGACATAACCCGCACCTGGGTGGGGAGGCTGTGGAAGCCTGGGTAGTCAAAGCGCTCATTCAACACTTGCGTCCGCTTCCAGAAGCAGACCACAACTTGGAACAAGCGCAGTGTGCCCCCGTTTGCAGCGCATCAGCAGCTCAACCTGCCGCTGCCGACCTTATTTGCCGAGAAGCAGTGAAGTTCTCCAAAAGATGTACATCTACAACTACTGCAGACGGGGAAGGTACCAGTGTCAAAATAGCAAACGCCACTGAGGGATACTACTCCTAACTACATTTTTTTTAATGATCGATGGAACACAAACAAACAAACAAACAAACAAAAATTCCACAAACCAACCAACCAAAAAAAACCAACAACAACAAAAAAACACAAACAAAGCTGTTAAGAGCACAGAAAATTAGGTCGTGAGGCAGCCTTGGCACTGGCAGAACCGGCTACAGGAGCTCCCAACAGTCAACCTGTTCCTGTAACCCCTTTCCAAACAATATTGCTTGGTTCCCAGGAGAATCTGTTCTGTCACTTCGCCTATCTTTACTACTAGAAAGACTTTTTCAAAATTGTAAAATGGATTTTTTTTGTGTGTCAGGCATTACAGTTTGTATTAATAATCTATAATGCTTTCACAGTAGACATGGTGAATGCTGATCTTCTGTAACAGCCTTTAGATTGATTACCAAAGACTTTTGCTTTCCCCTTCCAATATTCCCAACAACTCCCATTTTTTTCCCAGTCCCACTCAGATGAGTTTTCCAGACATCAGCCATCCTTTTTTTTTCTCCCCTAAATTATCTTTCAAAATTGAAAGAAATACTGTCCACTTAAAGTGTTTAAAAAGGTTAATTTTTAAGTTTAAAAGTGCTCATTATCAGGCTGGTCACAGGCAACCAAGTTTTCCTCTGCACAGACTGGAGTGGGCATCCATCCCACCATTTTTCAGGTCCCTAGCTAGAAGCCAGCACAGGTGTAGCTAACCAAATGTGGCTACTCAGACCCATTACTGTGCCCTCCCTGGAAGGGATTTCACAGTAACAGTAGGCTATGCAACTAATTAGGAATAGCTCTGGCTTTAGTTTTACTCAAACAAGTTTATGCAATTGCAGCTTATTTGTCTTCTAGCCTTCAAGCTTAAAAACCCACAAAAAGTAATCTTTCTCATTCAGCTTTTTCAATCCTTGCCATAGCATTAGATCCAAAATTATTCTGCAATTACCATTTCCACTGTGATTAACCAAATTGGTACTGACTGAGCTCCTCCAGTGGACTGTTTCACACTGAGAAGAGATTACGAGTTTTGCCACCATTACAGAAAACTAATATAGTTCAGAACATACATCAACAAAGTGGTTTAAAAAAAAATTAGAATAAAAATTATTAGTTGCTCTACCATATCACCTATGCTAGCAATTCTATTGTGCAGGGCAATATTTTCTGGACAGCTGGATAAGGCAAGCTGAGCTGCAATTTGCTACTTCAGATTTCAGGCTTATTGTGCTTACAAGGAAATAAAACTCTTCAGGCAATACTGAAATTACCAGAAAATGAAGTTATGGAAGGACAGAAGAATACACTGTACAATAAGTGGTTGATGATGTATTTATGCCATTAAATCAATGCTCATGCATTTTCACAGTTCATATGAAGACAGGTTTGTTCAAGTAACAGATAATTAATATATTCAGCTAAACCCCCACAAACCAGTAAACCAGCTTCAGGAGGAAAAATCATATATTACTTTCTATTACTTTTTTTGGCAAATCAGTAGCATGACTCATAGCATCAGGACACTTTGAGCAAAACGTTGATGGTACTGTACACTACACTTTGACTTGAAAAATTATTTGCTTCATAATAACGTAATCAGTACATTATGAACTGATTATTTCAAGTTCCTTAGCTACTGCCTCGTTAAAATTGCTTTAGAAAAAGAAATTTTAACAAGATTAACATTGCTGATATATTCAGCAACATTAAACCCAGCAATGTTTAAAATGAACAAATATAACGTTTTCAACCATGTAAAAGAATGCTGCACATATTTCAATATATAGACTGTACTGTTACCACAATTAACTTTCTTTTTCAGACTGCTTCAGTATAAAGAAGTTAAAATTATATATTCCAACTATCATTTGATTTCTTTCAGGATTAAGAACTTTGAAACAAAGTATTACAGACATAATATTGGAAAAAATACAATTTATGCAGAGAGAGTCCAATTCTTTTAATATTTATGTGTTTTACTGACTTTCAGTGTGACTGTGGATGTGAATGAACAAATGTACAAGCAGGCACTGAAACATTCCAGTTAGACAAGATTCCAGTATTTTAGAACAAAAAATTAAGAATGCCATGGCTAACCAAGGACAGATGAGTGACAAACTGCTGCACTCCTTTTGCATAGCTAGGTTGTTTGGGAGACAAAGTTTGCAAAGAAAGAAGCTGCTCATGTGGGTATAAAAATGTCCTAATTCCCTTTTAATGTTTGATTCTCACCAAGAACACTGGAAAGCAGGTCTGGGACATCAAGGCAGTGAATTTCTTCTTCTTTTAACAATGAAACCCTCGATTATAAATTTTGTTAAGTTTCTATCAAAATATTTTAAAAAAATTAAATGGAAATGTTTTGTATTCTGACCTGGACAGATATGCAGGGAATAAGCATCACAAAACTATCAAACGCTATCACAGGTCAGTGTGTTTAGTTTATACCTAAATGTTTCACCATTAATTTTAGAAAATTCTAAATATATTTGGTCCACCTCTACTTAGAGATGTAATATACCAAAGAGAAGTACTGTTGGACACCACTGAGCACTCATGGCCAGGTTTCCAAAAGGAATGAATGAGTCCTGCAATATTTGCATGTCCTTCATCTGAAACAAGTACACCTGCAAGATCCAAACAAAGGGATGTTTTCTGAGATTTTGCTTGTTTTCATCTTCTCTTTTTCCTCTCCTACATATTTGGAAGCAGAATCACAGAATCAGATGGGTTGGAAAAGACCTCTGAGATCATCAAGTCCAACCCCTGATCCAACACCACTGAGGTTACTAGACCATGGCACTAAGTGCCACATCCAGTCTCATCTTAAAAACCTCCAGGGACAGAGAATCCACCACCTCCCTGGGCAGCCCATTCCAGTGCCTGATTACTAATGAATTTCTTCCTAGTATCTAATCTAAACCTCTCCTAGCAGAGCTTAAGACTGTGCCCTCTTGTCCTACTGCTGATTGCCTGGGAGAAGAGACTGACACCCACCTGGCTACAACCTCCTTTCAGGGAGTTGTAGAGAGTGATGAGGTCTCCCCTGAGCCTTCTCTTCTCCAGGCTAAACAACCCCAGCTCCCTCAGCCTCTCCTCACAGGGCTTGTGTCCCAGTCCCTTCACCAGCCTCGTTGCTCTTCTCTGGACCTGCTCCAGCACCTCAATGTCCTTCCTGAACTGAGGAGCCCAGAACTGGCCACAGTACTCCAGGTGTGGCCTCACCAGTGCTGGGTACAGGGGCAGAATCACTGTTCTGGTCCTGCTGGCCACACTGTTCCTGATCCAGGCCACGATGCCATTGGCCTTCTTGGCCAAACCGTCAATCCAGACTCAGAGGTTCTTTTCTGCCTGGTTGCTCTCCAGCCACTCTGTGCCCAGCCTGTAGCACTGCAGGGGGAATATTTCATTCTGCATCTCTGCAACCCAGCCCAGTACAGAAAGTACTAACTACTCATGCTGGAAAATAAATATAGAGTCTTACTAAATTTTCCATCTGAGTTTGATATCTCAGTCGTAACTCAGCAGTGGGTGTAGTCCCTTTTCAAGATCTAAACCAGTAACTTATTTTTCCAATATTCAGCTACTACTGAAGCATGATGCTATCCAGTCTAACTACCCACAAATTCTCCTCATATAAATTTTTAATGTTTTTTTAAAAGTTATAGCTGCAAACAAGATCCTGAAAAAGCTATTTTAAGAACCCGCTTCTCTTGTGGTGAGCATCAAGATTACAGGGAAATTCTGAAAGTGGTGTACTCCAAACAAGGAATTTTGACATTCAGTCTGACATGCTGGAGTGCAAAACTTCCATATACAGAGCAGTCAAATGATTACAGACAACATGGCACCAAATACAGAGAGAGCTTAAAAAAATATTGTCAGTTTTCTTTCTCAAGTAGAAGTGAACTAACAGTTTGGGTGTGACGGAAAGAGAAATGTATTTCCACTGTCCTATGCGCTTTCAGTCCCTATTCTCACGCTCATTTAAAAATATCTCATTTAAAACATTCATCATGTTCTGTGATGATCAAAGCCATTCAGCTAGACTCCTAAATAATAGCGGTTGTTAAAGGAAATCCAAACCACCTTTTACTCAAGGTGTTCTGCAAGTCCTCTTGCAGTGAAGAGCAAACCGCATTCTGAAAAAAAAGGCAATATTCAAAGCAGACAAATGTCAATTTCATCAACAACACCTTTTCCTTTAGGATTTCCTCAGAAACCCTCCAAAGGGCTCAATTCCCTGCCAGAAATGATTCTATCCTAAAAGTGACAAAGGAAAGATATATATTTCTTTTATATTTACATCTTATACATATTTACATTTTTTTTAATATTACAGTTGTCGAAGGAAAAAACCCTGGATACAGATTTATTATCTGCCTTTAAATGTCCCAACAGTACTTTTTTCCCTTTGAAAAAATTTACAAGTCCTCTTCCAGTCCTTTGAAAACTAGATACAGTCCACGTTCCGCAGGCCACCATCCAGAGTCAAAGCACCAAATCTAAACCAAAAAAATAGTATATTTTTAGGTGGTTGACTAGATTATAGAATCAATCTTTAATTCATTATAGGGGTATCCTTTCCCTTGCCACATGCCAGAGGCATTTGTACCTAACTTTTTTATGTCCAAAGAAGAGAGAAGAGAGGATGCTTTGGTGCAAGTATAGGACTAGGGGTGAGGAACAAAATATAACTAATTCAGCTTAAAGCTAAACTCTGCTCTACCAGCAATTTACCATGGAGCTTTCAGGAGATGGTTATTTTTATATATTTTATCATCATCACAGAAAAAAGCGAAGTTAATCTGTATGTGATAACACCCCCCTCTCAGGATTATAAGAAATCTTTGCCTCTTTGCTCTATTTAAGTAATCTGAAAACCACAAAATCATTCATTCAGATTGGTATAATGCCACAGTTGTTAAAAATAATATCTAAAAGCCAGGAGTCAAAAGACATCACTGGATTGCTGCAACAGTACTGTGTTTAAATCCAGGATTGATCTGTCTGTGCAACAAATATTTTTATTAGTTAAACTAAGTAACATGAAACAAAAATGCCACAAAAAATGGCTATGTCAGAATGATTTTACAGCAGTGTTCCAAGGTTTTGAATAATTTTTTTTGTTACACCTCATTTCAATAGTTCAAAATATATTTACAGTAAAAGACATTATAGAATTGTCCCTTAGTTTAAATTCTGGATCTACAAAATGTACCAAATTAAGCCTGTTTCAGTATCAGCTCCAAAAAGGGAAAACAATTGCTTGCCTTTCCAAAATGTGATTGTTCTCAGCCAGCTCTTTAACAACACCTTCCATTTCCTCCTTTAATTTCTTCATACTGTAGTAACCAGAAGCAAAAGAAAGGTTACAGTTTTTATATGGAGAATTACCTGCTCTGATCACTCACCACCACACAGATTTCAGCAACTTGCCATGACATACAAAATAGGGACAGATAACAATTGGTTATTTACCAAAAGATAAAACTAGTGCTGTCCCTTACTCACTTGCAAATCTGTACCACCACTTGAGCAACACAAAATTCTTGATCTTAATACAGCCATCACTAAGTCAACTATTTTTTTTTCTATTTCCCTGCACAGCAGATATACAATATTACAACAATGCCATTAAGAAATTCTTACCCAAGGGTCATTTCCACTAATGTGTTTGAGCTTGGATAGACTGTATTTATCGTATGTTTCATCCCACTGGAGGCTGAAAACATTTTCTGTGGCAGAGCATCTTGTAACTATAACAGATAAACAGGAAATTTAAGTTACAATATAAGTTGTCAAGTATACCTTGATGCCCACCTTAAAATCCTTTAAATTCTCCATTGCTGATACCTCATAAAATCATTACAGTACTAAGGTGGCTGATATTCTCCAAGCTGAGATGATCATAGCTAGTTTTGTATTGCCACAACTTATAGTTCCCTGATTTGTTCCATCTTCTTGTCTAAAACTCTCACAATAAGTGAGAGTATATATTTGTTATGTTTGTAAATATCCTGAGGCAACAGGATCATAATCAGTGACTTTGGTGGTGCTACTAACATACAAATAACAAGTAAAATGCTGCTCTTTGCCATTCCTTAACTTTTCTTTCATTTATCTTTCCTCTCTAAAAAATAATTTTACCACATGAAAATACCCTAATTCTCTCAATTTTGAGGTAATTCTGTTAAGCTTGCATCCTGCAGGGTCATCCAAATTTTAACTGAACATTTTCTTTCATGTCACCAGCAGCATTAGTTTAACATATATCCTTTAGCAGGTATCCCCTAAATCTTAATTATGGAAGTAGTGTTTTTATGCTCCATAAGAGTATTAAGATAATCCTCTAGGTCCTCAGATAATGTTATGGTAACAATTGCACAGAACATTTCTCAATGAAACCATATCCATTTGTACAGATTTTTTTTGGGAGAAATGCCAACATTACCAAAAAAACCCCCAACATCAAGCCACCAGAAAACCACAAACTCTGCCAAAATCCCCCCCCAAATCCACCCCCCCACAAAGTCCAAAATTGTCACGATTCGAAAAATAACACGACTCTCTAGTCCACTCTGACATCAGCAATGAAGCTACTACAGACCACATACTGCATCCATGAAGCCCTGTATTTTAATACAACTGCATTAATATAAGACTCACTGTAAACAACACTGCTGACATTAAAATACGTGGAAGTCTTTTATCTATGCAAATACTGCACATAACTTTGAAGCATTCTACCTCATTTATATAGTCCTGGTATTTAGACACCTCTTCTTCAATACCAAAACACTGGTTGGTGAGAGCCAGTAACTGTTTCCTTGTGTGAAGCATTTTCCTAAAAGAAAAAAAGTTTGCTTTAAAGAGTTGCCTGTATGAAAGTGGTACAGTGAATATTACCAAACATTAAAGAAATCAATAGCTTGCCTTGTCCAGTCCTCAGCTTTGTCCAAAAACGTATCATACTTGCTGACACATTCATCTTTGAAAAGAGTTATGGCTTTTGTAGCATGCAAATACAACTTCTGCCTGCAACACAGAAACAACTGAAACAGTGTTGTACTGTTCAGAACCCAGAATCTCTGCGTTCAGAAATTTGGAAAAGAGGTTTGTGAACTAAAAATTTATTCAACCACCTTTATTCATCCTGTGTGCAAGAACCCAACATTCTACAGGAACTGACAGTTTATATCTCAAAAACATAAACTGCAAGGAGTAAAATAAAATTATTTGAAGCATTTAGTTGCAATTATTTGTTAAGAACAAATGGTCAGATGTCTTCTTCGAGTCAGTATTTACCTGAGCTGGTATATTTAAGGAAAAGGGATTCTAAATAGAAAGGACAGAAATCTTCATTATTTCTTATTTGCCTACTGCAAATACTTGGAACTTCCAGTATGTAATGCAACAGATATTTTTATTAGTTAAACCCTAAGTAACATGGAACAAAAATGCCATAAAAATGGCTATGGCAGAATGATTTTACAGCAGTGTTCCAAGGTTTTGAATAATTCTTTTTTTTTTTGTTACACCTCATTTCAATAGTTCAAAATACATTTACAGTTAAAGACATTATAGAATTGTCCCTTAGTTTAAATTCTGGATCCACAAAATGCACTGAGTAACATACGTGCAAGAAAAAGAACAGGAGTTTTGTTTCAGTCTAAATTTATGACAAGAAGAAAAAAAACAGGCTGAAAAGGACAGAAAAGCAAAACAAAACCCAGTTGTGGTTAGTGCAGCAGACAGTAATCCCAGTGTAACTGCCTTGCCTTGCTATGCATTGAACCGGTAAGTGAAACTAAGGGATACTGGGCCACTACAGTCTAGCACCTGCTTCTAGTATTTCATTAAGTCTTGCATGATAGCTACTGGTTAATTAAATTCTCGCCAGAGTGTAGCTGGACTGTTATCACGAATGCGTACCTATCGTTCAACCAGAAAAAAAAATTCAAATTGAGTGCTGCTCACTTGTCTGCCTAGAGGCAGATAAAATACTACAAAGCCCTGCTGCTAACAGTGCACAGTCCTTAACAAAAACTACTGCCATTTCTCTCCAAGGTGAATCAAGTAAAACAAGATGTACTTAGGATCTTAAATAAACCTGAACAATCTCAAGGAGACACTTGTGGTGGAAAATATACCAGCATTCAAACCCATGAAAATTAAGCCTATTTATTTGCAGCTATTCACATACTAATGCAAGGACATGGTTTGAACAGTAGAAAAATTTCTCTTCTGCTTCTAGTTATCCAATTTAGCTTTCACTGTGGGAAAATCAAGGAGCATGCTTGGGAGAAAACAGTGCCCTCTGCACAGCAGCTTTCTATCTGTAGTCATCAGTGAAGCCACACTCACGGTAGCAAGAGCAAGACATTTCAGAGAATTATAGAACTGGTATCTAAATTCATATAGCACTCAGAAAAGTCTAGGGAAGCACTTAACCGACCAGCCACTAGGAGAATAATTTAATTACTTATACATAAGCATCTAGCACAATTTGAGATAGAATCATAGAATGGCTTGAGTTGGAAGGGACCATAAAGATCACCTAGTTCCAACGTCCCTGTCATGGAACCTGCCAGGGATGGGGCAGCCACAGCTTTTCTGGGCAACCTGTTCCAGTGCCTCACCACCCTCACAGGAAAGAATTTCTTCAATATATCTAACCTAAATGTTCCCTCTTTCTGTATGAAGCCATTATTCCTTGTCCTATCACTACAGTTCCTGATGAAGACTCCCTTTCTGGCTTCCTTGTAGGCCTCCCTTCAGCTACTGGAAGGCTGCCATGAGGTCTCCATGCAACCTTCTCTTCTCCTCTCTTTTCAAGGATACCTGCCCTGCTTCCAACCATCTGCCCAGAAAGGTGCAGGTTACCCATTTGACTTGTGTCCTACCTGCCAGTCTCAAATACCTTGGGGCAACTTCAATGGCATAGTGAAACTGTGTATGAGGAACCAGACCAATCCTGAGACAAGTGCATCAGTGTAGAGTCAGTGGAGCCTAATGGGAGTCTAGACACCCAGCTTACACACAGACACTTAACGTGGACACTTCTCACAAGTAACAATTTTAAACAGGCATGAAAAACTGCATTAAAATTTATTTTGCAAGCTATATTTCCTAGAAGATTAAATCACACTAAAATTTCATTCAGCTAATCCCTATATTTTTTATCCGTAGAAAATTATCTCCACTTTACAAAGTCATTTCAGTCTTACTCATGAGGTTTTCCTCCCTGAAAAGAAAAAAAAAACAAACCAAAAAACAGGAAAAAAGTGTACTTCCTATATAACAGGTATGCCCAAGATAATGAACAGGCATTTCACATTTTGGAGGCCTATCAGTGAAGAAATGCCACAGCCAGAAAGCACCTCAATATCATATCCAATGTATTTAGGAGAGTTAAAAGAAATCTTTTACAAAGCAATCCTAAAGAGGTTATCATTTACAATAAAAATCAGCAGAAGAGGTTATTGGCAAGAGTAGCTGACGGATCTAACAGCAATCATGGTATTTCCCAAAGGTAACTTCAAAACTTACTTGTCAAACTTGTGAATTTGTTCTTCATTATAGGGAAGCCCTAGGATCAGAACAGATGACAGACATTACCAGTTTAATTCTGTTAGCTGTATTTATACCAAAATCAACTAAGTTTACCCATTTCCTATGCAGTTTCCTTCTCCTGATAGGTAAAAGTGGTCATTTACTTTTTTTCCTCCTCTCCAGTCTTGCAATTGAAATTTATGATATTAATAGAGGCGTTTCATTCATACGGGCTTTAAGATGACATCACACAAAGAAAGACCAACAGACATATTCACTGTGGCTAACTCTCCATACCTACCACAAATATCCCAGTCAAACAAAGACTGATCTGTCCTTTACATTACATTTTATGTTAAAAGTGAATCAAATAAGTTACTTACTTCGTTCTGCTTTGTCTTTTTTGAACTGATAATAAATGTCTGTGATGGAAGATAACAGGGCCTGCAGCCTTTCTGGACTAGAGTAACAAAAGAAAGAAAGTGAGATATTACACATAAACTCAAGTACCTATTAATGAGTTTTATGAACTACAATTCAATGCAGAATTCAACACATATTAGAATAATAAATACTTACTTTAATAAATAAATAAATACTTAATTTAATAATAAATTACTCACTTTCTGTCTTTTGGATGCATGCCTTCCTGATTTGCCCAGTTGTCAGCCAGTAAACCACCAGGAGAGAGTTTGGTTTTGATATCTTGAAGACTAGTTTCTATTGTACCCTGAGAGCTGGAGAGCTACGTAAGAACAAGAAAGTTCAATCTTACCACTGGGTAAAGTGAAAAATTACTTGAGGATTACTTGAGACTGAACACATTAATACTATAGACTCATTTATGTCAATGATCTTCATTAAAGAAATATGTCCAGTTATCAGCCTAGGATTTTCTAAAAGCAAATAAAGCATGGTATTATTAAAGAAAGAATTGTATTAGATGGTGGCATTTCTGTTAATTTAGTTAAATTTTATTCTCTTTCAACAGTAAGTTTCAACCTTTCATACATCCCTGATTTACTTCCATGCTTGTTCTTTTTGGTTTGTTAAGAATTCATATACTGACTATGCACACAGTTCATACAACATTCAAAATAAAAAAGCACTAATCAGCTTTTGCTTTTACAATGGAGAACTTTATACCTGCTCCCAGGACACCAGTGTGCAAAATTATTCTCAATTTTTCCTTACTTGTCTGGAAATGTCATGCATATTTCAAATCAGATCACTCTGATGTGTGTTTGGGTAAGTAACATTTTAGAAAGCCAACAAAGTAGTTAAAAATTTCTTAAGGAAAGGGAAAATAATAGCAAAGTAAAATATACTTCCAGGTTATAATTCTTTACTTAGAAAATGAGACTGTATTTTCAGGAACTTATTTCCACTGCACTGAGCTAATATAAAATGCTGTTTTCAGAAAGGTATTCACATTAATATGGACACTTTAACAACTACTGGGCAGTCTAGAAATTATATTGAAAATTCAGAGTTGTTTTTCCACAGAAACTTGTGTTATTGTATATTTAGTTTTTTTGTTACAAACACCATTTTCAGAATGACACAGAATCTTTGTGAGATACTTACACGCAACAGTTTTGTGTGTATCTCTGAAATTTCATCCACTTCTGATGCTTCCAAGTTGATTTGCATCAGATTCTCATATCTGACCACCAAAAAAAGCACAGTTAGAGAAAACAGTCAAGCAGTCAATACACTCAAAATATTTTTTGAATTCAGGCAGTAACAATAACTGCCTTTTCTTGTCTATAAAATACAGTCTCTGTCAAACAACCACCATGAAACACTGACAACATTATGTGGCCATTAATAATAGAGATATTTTAATTTTGAAAAAAAATTCCTTGCATTTTTTCCCTATAATGAAACTGTTAAAAAGAAATTCGCAACTTCCATTCCTGAATTCTTTAGTCTACTCTCATTACTTGTACTTCATAGGCAGTGGAGGACTATTTCCTTTAATCAAATAACTTTTAAAATATTGCCAAACTAAAGTTATTTAAAGTAGTCAGTGACACATAAACTAATTCTTCAGTGCACCAAAATGCTTTTCTGAGGAAACTTACTGAAAAGGTTGTGCTACTAAAAGTTTAAAGGATGGGATAGTAAGACCATCTGTTCATACTGATGCTTTCCATATGACCGTAGCTTAAGTGCCAACTTATTCAGGACAGTATTTTTCCTGTTGAGTCTCAGGTACATTTTACTTTTAAAAATACAGTAACAACCAGTTCAACTGCTTTCAAAAGTACATACTTCGTTTACCTTTTCAAATACAAACTTTGCATTGTCATGCTTCAAAGCATAGTCTTGTGGAAAGACTGAACAATCCTTAAAAGTGGAAAAGAATGTGACTAATAATTGGACATTGAGTGGAATTTCAAGACGAAACAAAGGTGAGAAGAGAGAAAAAATGATACTTGGAGGGAGAACGGAACAATGCAAACCCATCTCCTTCAACCAGGACCTGACTGAAAGAGGTAGGGCAGAAGAGTCTGATCAATGGAAAACATCTGCTTCCTCAATATGAAAATGAAGAGAAGTAAGAGTCTTCTCTGGTCTTTTGATACTTGGAGGTTTCTTACACTAAAAGACAATTCTTCAGTTGTCTAGTTTTTATAAATTATGTCGGTTTTACAGGAAGTGCTCTAAAAATCTTTCTGCTAGAGAGACCTAAATGCGTCCATATGGGCAACAGTGAGATTCCGTGATAAAGACCTCTCCATTTGAATTAACCAAAATAGGTAAAAACAACAGTCAAGCACATAAAATAATGACAGATGTAGAATTTCCTTTGCAGTTTATTTCTGGGGTGCTTAAGTGCACCCACCATGATGCAGTGATATCCTAATGCAGCTTTGTTTTTTGGGGGTGTTCTTTTTTTTTTTTTTTTTTTGGGGGGGGGGGTGGTTTTGGTTTTATTTGCAGCTGCTCTATGTTATATTTCAACATTAAAACTTCTTCCATGCAGAAAATGCTACTGCCTTAAAGTTGTGAAAGGGGCAGTATTTAAAGTCATACACAGCTGAACTCTGTGACAAAAGCACCAATGAAAGGAATAGTCTGAGTAAAAGCATATGACTAAATCTGCTTAAGTCACTGCCATCAGAAAATCCATGCTGATTCAAATTTAATTTTTATATGCAAAAACCCTGCAAATAACCATAACTTGAAATACTATTGTCACTAAAAATTATAATGAAAAAATCAATGCATTTGGTGTAGTGCTTCTACTCACATTTTCTCAGCCTTCTCAATGTTTCTGCTGCAGAAATCCAGCCTGATGACAACCTCTGTCTTTTTATGAACCATTTCGTTGTAATCATCCTTGATTATTTCACTAAAAAAAGTGAAGCATTAGTCCATAACAAAAGTATTCAACTGCCATCCTACCAGCAATCACTAGGTAGAATAGAACAACGTATCTGCAGTATTAACTGCCACTAGGAATTGCTTTCAGTTAGAAATGCATTACCATAATACTTATACAGATAACCTTGTGCAAGCTGTTCAATTGTCCCCACACGTTACCAGAGGTTAAATTTAAATTATCCACAGAAGAAAGTGAATTTGTAAAGACCTTAACTTTATTTTCAGAAAAAAAATATTTTTGCTTTCCTAATAACTGCAAGAAGGAAAAAATTCAGGAAGCCTACTCATATTCAAGGAGTGAGGAAAGCCTCCCAAGATAGAGAGATCACAGAATTACGTTTTGATAATAAAGGTGTACCTCAATTTAAAAAAAAAAAAAAAGCACAATGAAATGCAATCAATTGCTTACATTAGCCATCGTATTCCTTTTCGCATCAGCTCCTGGTAAAGCAGCAAAGAACTGGCAACTCTACAGGCATAACATACAGTACCTGTCACGGCCTGAAGGAAAAACCAAGCAACATAAGAACTAATCTGGCATCCTCTTAACTATTGCTTCAAGTCAATACATCACAACAAAGCAAAACAGATTAATAAAAGAAAGAGCAACATGTGGATGGTGATTTAAAATGCATAATTTGGCCTAAACTTTAGTCAGCAGACAACCAAACAGTCATTATGGAGGCAGAGCTACACGTGGTAGTGAGTTTTTCCAGCTCAGCAGCTTTACAAAAATTGCCAAAAGAATGAAACATGTTCTACTTGTCCCCCACAGACTCCGAAAATTTCTAAGAGGCAACAGAAATTCCACCCTTATGCAGAGTCCTAGAGACTCCTCTCTATTGAGAGAAAATAACAGTTAGTTTTCTAACTTAAATTTTGCATCATCACAGTTGATGTTATGAATCTTCTAGCTACTTCAGGACTTCAGTGTCAGGCTCCTTTCCCCCTAACACTGAATTAGGTGATAACAGAGCAGTTTGGAATTTAGAAGACTGGACTTCGGGTTTGTTTTGTTTGGTTTTGTTTGTTTTTTTAATATATAACCATATTTTGTATGCAAAGTAAGGCTTTAATATATTTTTAGATCCTTCATTAACAAATATATTTCTGTCAATCAGAAATCTTCATTAGCATATTAAAATAGTTTTATCAACATTATTCATCTGAAAATTGAGTGGCTTTCATTTCAGTATCATTATCTGAGTCAGGTATATAAACTAAAATCATAATTACTCACCTTAGCCATACTGGCATCCGCATCCAAATCATAACGTTGATGCACTTTTGGAAGTAGAACTGAAAAATAAAACAAGTATCTGTAATTTTTTATTTTCTATAAGACTTCAAAAGTTCAGATTGTTTTCCCTCCCTGCCCTGTACACTGGTTTTATGTGTATCTACATGGATTTTAATCTAATCTGTTACTGCACTGCCTTTTCATATTGTGTGGTTCTCATTCACACCTTCAAAATCAGCCTTTGCCTTCAATGCTTTAAATAACTCGGTATCTTCAGCAAACTGATCTTCACTTCCTTTTCCAGACTCACTTTTGAACATGCTCCACATCACAAATCTCATGCAGGTCTCCACTAGCAATCTCTCTCCATTGAAAAAGCCAACTCTTTAGTTCTGTTCTTCAGCCCTTTGTTTCTCTCTGTCTCTCATGGCTGCTCAGTTCCACTGAGACTCTTCAGGGCAGGACTTCACCAAAGAGCTTTTTTAAACCTCTCATAGCCTTTGTCAGCTGAATCTCCTTTGTTCTCATGCTCACTGACTCCCTGAGAAGGCTCTGACACAATATAAAGGCCCTGTTGATCCTTCCACAAACCAGCTCACCTACTCACACTCTTCAGCACCTCTGTGTGAGTGCCAGCTGGCCGGAGCTGTCAGTATTTAGGACATATTGACAAAAGCAACACTGATCTCTCAACTGAAGCCATGTCCTCCACCTCATCACACATAAAAAAAGGGCTCTGGCATAGGCTCCTCTATAAGCCTCTCAATGCTAAATGGAAATTCAAAACCTTGATTTCTTTTTGTTTCCTGTTATGGCATTATCTTATCTTCTCAGCACATATAAATTATTAAAACCTCCTCTGGGAACTGAAAGGCCAACCATAGCCATGACAAATATAAACAAAACTTGATTTTTCCACTTAGCAAGTAATGGAACAAAAGAACCATCTTTGAATTACCTTCTATAATGTTTCTTTCTACTTGTTAGAAGTGTCATGCTTCAAAAAAACCCTCAGAACTTAATATGCACCACTACATCCTAACACATAAATGCTCAGGTTCAAAGCCCTTGGAACATTATAAGCAACTACTGTTTCTGTTTGGATGTTCTGGATACTTAGAAGTTTTGAAAAATGTTGGACCACATTCTTAGAACTTCAGGTATCAACAAAGAAAAATTTCCAATGCTATTTTTAAGACATAACAGACATAAAACGATTAAATTAAATAACCCAAACTATTACAAAAGACAGCTATAATAAAGGGGAAACTGCTTTCATATACCTTCTTCATAGATTAATCCAACAATGCTGACAGGCTCCCTGCTCACTACAAAGATAGGATTCTCCTCAGTTGTTCTGGGGAAGTGCTGTGCCAATCTGCCAGGCTCTAGTATTAAATTCCGACCTTCATATATCAGTTCTTGATTCTGAGATGGAATTTTTGTCTGTTTGTAGACCAGTTCATGAAATATAGCAGCTCTATAACACAAACAATATATTCAGTAGTTGTTAGACTCACCATAGTTCAACAACTCAGATTCTGAGTTTAAATAAAAATCGCTTTTACTTCTAATTAATTAAGAACTGGTTTTACACATAAAGCATTTGACTTGTAACTAGAAAAAAAGCAGCACACTGCCTAAGGCTCAAGGTTGCTCTGTTACAAAAATAAATGCTATTTCCTGAAAAATATCAAACTTCCTTTCTACCTCTGATTTTCCACCAAAGCACGTCTGTGTAAACAAACTTGCTCTGGTTTGAAGGTCAGTAAAAACAGGCAAGAGCAGGAAGGGGAAGGAAGCATACTTCGGTTTTCTCAGGCATACTCCTTTTCTTCAAAGGAGACAGATGGTCCCTCCAAAAGAAAGGTCTGGTGTTTTACACGTTAAAAAAATTTAAAAAATTAAATTCATCCTGTAAGCTAGTAGATAACCAGATTATTTCCTAAAACAGCAGTGATAAGGAAGACCAAATACACTCTGGAATTCTATTTCCAGCAATCAATCAATACAAGGTATAAGAATTTATAATACTATACCCCTGCCCCCACCTCCAAAGGAAAAAAAAAAACAAACCACCACAGGAAGGACCAAATTGCCTCCTGCGTAGCAGTAGTACACTATCACTTCTTCATACTACAGCTAGGTTATATATAATCATAAAAGTAAATAATAAAATAAACTTTCAAAATAAAGTAAAAAGAGCAGCTTGAGCTACAAGCAAGATTTCTCCACAAAAACAATATATGCGCTTTCTCGAAATACAAATGACAGAACAGAAAACCTGGAAAAAGCCAAAACTGTATTTATACATTTAATGAAATAACAGTATGTGTTCGTGTATTAGAGAATAAGATATGGTCTGTATTATCTGTAATAAGGTAGAGAAAATGCATTTATATTTATATACTTAAAAGCTTTTAACATCAGCACTTAATGTCCATAAAATGAACCCCATATAACTCAAGATCCTAAACTGTACCAATTATCACTTCAGAATCCCTGTGAGAGTTTTACGTCAGACAGAGATGGCGTGTGCCGTTTGTGTTCTTGAGAACAAGATAAGAAAAGCAAGACCTGAATGCAGTCTCTAGAAAATTACTTTGTAGATAAATAACATATACAAATGTAGGATGAGTTGGTCTCCATTGTGAAAACAGACACATTGCTAAGAGGTCAAGGATTAAGTCTGTGTTCTGTCACTAAATAAGACCAAGTTCAAGATCAGTTAATTCAATTACTTTATTTTTATTTTTGGTCAACATGCTTCTATGCACTGTGACTACACAGAATAATTGCATCTTTCACTTCCTCAGATAAACTGCCAAGGAAAGGCTACCGAATTCGTAACACTGGTGATCTGAGGTCACAGTGCTGTTAGCCTGAATAAGAGCAAAGTAATGAAAACAGAGAGAGAGAACACTTACGTATTATAGTTGTGAATATAAACTTTGTGCAAGGTCATCTGCTGTAATGAAAATATGTGGATTATTATTCGGTGCAGTATGTCACTCGTCTCAGCAAAAAACTGGTCAAATCCCCAGCATTTTTCCTGGTCTGCTTCAAGAATATTCGCAAGGACAGGTGTGAGGAGAACTTGCAGACCCCTAGAGGACACCAGGCAGAGATAAGATAACTTGGATGTACTTGGAACTTTTCACCTTGTAACCAATTGAAATACTTTATTTGACTTGTCTCATGAATGCAAATCTCTTATCCCTGAAGGTCAGTGCTTTTTTTTCCCCCCTCTACTGAGCAATAAAATGTTCAGTGGTAATGTCTATTTTTTTTCATTACTAATCACACTTTATCTCTTTTCTTTTTAGGTTCAACTATCACATGTTTTTTCTTGGTATTTGGCAAATTTCACAGACACTGCAAAAATGACACACAATGAAACAAGTCTAGATTGCAGAGCTGAGGTCACCTTTTACCACTGCTGTAGCCTTTTACCCAGCTCACCCCACATATGCACTTACCACAGTGTATCACTTTGAAGGAAGCTACTGCCATTTATGGTTTGTTAGCAGAGCTGCTTGTGTGAGCACACTATGTTGTTTTCAGTCAAAATCAGCTGGGTTAGCAAAGACTCATTACTTAAATTGTCAACACTAAGAATTCATCCTGATTGAGACAGGGCTAAGTAAGTGCTCCACACATGCAGCTCAACTGCTGAGCAGCAAAATGAGCAACTAATGCCTTACAGTTGTTACTATTCTAAGAAAAAGTTCAGCTTAAATTTCTTGCATTTCTACTTTGAGTATCTGCATTCCAAGGAACTTTATGCATTCTACTCCGGTGTTACCATGAACAACTTCCCCCAAGTTCTAACATTACATACACATCAAACCTGAATCCAGAAGTAAAACTGGTAACATTTTGAAGCAAGCTCCAGTGGCTTGCAAGCACACTGACAACCCCTGTAGAGGCCAGCAGATGTTGTGCTCAAACTGACTTTAGCACTAAACTTATAGCAGTAAATACTGTTTAAATGCTACTCAAAAATATTACTGTGAATAGATGGTTAGTGAAAAAATCTGCTGTCTTTTATTATTCCAAGCAGTTCAATTGTATGGAATAAATAGAGGAAACAACTGAGCAGTATCATGAAAAATACATACAAATTGCAAGTTCTGTACACTAATGAATTGATAAAAACCAGACTTTGGCTCTTACGGAACTACATATTTGGCTTTCAGAAAAGTTTGTTTCTAGAGGTGGTTCACAGACCAATTTATTTCCCTCCTTACCATGAAAGAGTAGTTAACTTTAAAACACTGAAGAAGTCTCAGGAAGATAAAGAGGTAAATGGGTTACGGGAGATGTTTTCAAGGTCATACTGAGATTAGATCTTCCATGGCTCTTCCTACTGAATATTATGAACATAATATTATGAAGCAAAAATATGATAAAATTTAAAGATACTAAATGTTAAAACGTGCTGATGTGACTTTTTCCTAGCAAAAAGTAGGCCTCTGAACTTTTGTTATAATTTCCTTCCTACTACCTAATCTTTGTCATGTCTGAAGTCACATTCTTGCAAGTAGGGAGGGCCATCAAAGTTACTGATTCTTCATATTCATTCCTGAGGGTGGAGAAAATACAGTAAATAATCCGTCTTCTACTCACACCACTTCAGATTCTCAGGTGCCAATTTGTAAATTGGCAATCATAAAACTATTTTAACAGATGGGAAGAAAAAACACTTGATAACCTAATATCAGACTGTACTGATGTAGTGAGTTCAAAGAAAAGACTGCATCAGATCTCTGTTCCAAAGACACAATCCTGAGAAAATAACAAATGCAATTAAGTAGCACTGAAACATTTTGTGAACAGTTCAAACTTACTTTGAAAGACTACAAGAAACAGGCATCTCCCAACTCCACTCAATTGGTCCATTTTCTGCTTTCTGTACTCCAGAAATAGCCCCTGAAGGTTTTCCAGTGATTATTTTATACCTGCAATATATTACAAAAAGAATAAAGACTTCAACTACTACTTCTTATACATATACAGGTCTAGTAACTAATCCTCAAAGGGCCAGCAATAATATAAATCTAAACAACAGGTTGGCCTAAATTTGTAGATGATGCAGTAACTGAAGTTTTGCTTACAAGCTGACAGAACAGTGCTAGAAGAGCAAAGACTGAAAAGTTCTGCTGGAGAAACAAATTTGTCTACCTCAGGGTTGGGGATGAATTTGGCAGATATTTCCAGCATACTGAAAAAAATCAAAGTTTTTCACAAGTGTTAATTAATCAAAGTCAATTTAGTTCAACTTAGACATTAACATGATTAAATTCTAACCTGTTCCACAGCAAGAGACGAAGTTTAGCCACAAAGTGGCTTGGGGATAAACAAGAAATATCTAGAAATCTGGATACAATTCAGCATTGTCTAACTTTGTACTGCACAGGCCAGTATTTCTCAAACTTCTTGTTAAATGAATCAGGAGCAACAGGCTTTTTGCAACAGAAAACTTCACCTGTGCTTTGTCATTTTGGAGGACAAGGTACATACAAAAGATATGTTCCTTGCTTATCTCTCCTGCAGCAACAATGACAAGGATGCCTGCAGGAAAACCACAAGATGGGAAATTTCTTCAACCAAGAAAACTGGAGTCAGCTTTGCAAGGAATACTAGAACAGAGATGTTATTGGTGTGTTAAAATTCCCAAGTACCACCTTGCTTTATTTTTCAAATGCAACACACAGAACAACAAAATAGAACTAGACTAAGATGAAGTAGGAATCAAATACAGTCATCATGCCATAGACACAACTTCTGTTTCCCATTCAGAAGCTATCTCTGTTATCTTCAGCCACAGTCCACAGCTGTACTACTCAAATGTTAGTCTCATGGGTAATGCACGCATTTCAAGACTGCCTGGGAAGACAATAATTTAAAGGACAACAAAAATTTGCAGCATTGAAACCCAATTTCAGAATACCTTAATTTTGGCCGAATATCCAAGTTATATACACCACACTGCAACAGACCAGCCTAGTGCCATGCTGAAGGAAAGATGTATGGAAAAACATCCGTCTTTTGGGGGAGCTCTGATACTTAATTCAGGTCTTAAGTTGCCACACAGTAAAATCCTTGGTGAAGCAAAATGTTCGTACTGATTTTGGCTGGGATGGAGTTAATTTTCTTCATAGCAGTGTATGGTACTGTGTTTTAGCTTTGTGACCAAAACAGTGTTATTAACACAGGCATGTTTTTAGTCATTGCTGAGCAGTGCTTATATAGTGTCAAGGCCTTTTCTACTGCCTCACCAGCCAGTATGCTGTGGGCAGGCAAGAAGCTGGAAGGAGACAAAGGAGAACAGCTGAGTCCAAAGGATATTCCATACCATATTGCTCAGCAACAGAAGCTGAGGTCAGGGGGTGGAATTTTCCAGGGTGCCATTTGTTCAGGACTGACTGGGCATCAGTTGGTTGATCGTGAGGAACTGGGGGTTTTTTTAATTACTTGTTTTTCTTGGTTTTGTTCCCCTTTGGGTTTAAGTAGCAAGGGTTGACTTTTGTTGTGGGGTTTTTTTACTTATTAAACTGTCTTTAACTCAATGCACTAGTTTTTGCACTTTTACCCTTCCAATTCTCTTCCCCATTCCACTACAGAGGAGTGACCAAACAGCTGTGTGGTGCTCAGATGCCTACTGGGGCTATATCACAAATTTAAAGAACATTTTTTCTTAATTATTTTCACTGTTATAATTATTACTATATGTGTGTAGGATTTATTGCTAAAAAGCATTTCACAGACTGATTTAATTTACCAACAGATAAAATTCTCCTTCTAAATTACCTACATCACTTCCTTGTTTCTACGAGGTCCTTCAAAAGGTCGGAAAGGCAAACTCCCAGTTGCAGCATGGTAAAAGGTCACCCCTATGCTCCACAGATCAACTGTTGCTCCGTACTTTTTCTGATGCTCTTTTCTCAAGACTGCTCGCTCATACATATCAGGATGCTAAAGACAAAAGAAAAAAAAAAAAGAAGTTAGAACTGCTTTACGAACAATGTAAAGAACAAACCCCCAATCTATCCTTTCACAGCAGGATAATCTGTCATTCTAAACTTTCAGCTCTTTAATCAAAAAGCAGAGTTAGCATGCATCACAGAATTTGCTCAAGGTATTCTGACAGATTATCACTAGAGTGTTCTAGGTATGACAGTCACTTTTACTGAAAAGTTTGCAAAAAATATTTTAAAGTTCAGCTAAACAGTGACTACCAGTATAAAACACCACTAAAGAAGAAGAGAAAGTCAGCATTCCTCTAAACTATATTGGAATAACAGAAATCAAACTGAAAAAAAATCCACAGCAGAGGAGAATATCAGTTACAATGCACATGTAGAAAAAAACATGGCAAGAAGAAAATAATACCTAAGATATTTGATGCTTCTCTGTCTGCCTCTCTTTGGTCAACTAAGGTGTCAAGTGAATCTTAACTACACCTAATGTTATCCAAGCAGTTCAACCACAAACTAAAAAATATCTACAGAGATAAAGGCAAAGATGCTCTTAACTAGAATATTGTTCCTCCTTTCACACAAAGCAACAGTTGAAGTTGGACCTGGAAATTATTTCAAGGCTAATGTAATCAGAGTAGCAGAAGATGGCATGACCCAAGGTGAAGTAGTCCAGCAGAAAGTTATAGAAACAATTACAATACAAAGGTTTGAACACTAGTTCCCAACAGCCTGACCTTCACCTATTCAACTCTAATCATAAAGGGCCCCAGACTTCAAACATTTCTTCGAGAGAAAATGAAATCACATGGGCTTACTAAATACTCTTCTGTGCCATAGAGAGAAACAAACTGTTCATCATCTTCAAGTTCTCTGGCAGCACCAAAGTCTGTAAGTTTATAAACAGACTGACCATCTTCACCTATAACACGCATTATATTGCCTGGTTTGATGTCACGGTGCACTATTCCATTCTCACGGAGATGATTCATTCCAGCCACTTCAATTAAAAAAAAAAAATACAGAATTCACATACACATTTTGACACTGACTGTGCAAACACTGAATTGTAACTATTGCTAGGAAGATGCGCAAGCTGTCTTCGGGAAATGGGAATGAGAAGGGACACTCAATTAACAAAAAGACCATGACCAGGGATTGCTTTTTCCCCCCCCTTCAAACATTTAGATTACAGTATTTCTTGCTCTCAGTAATACCTTTCCCATAAAGTAACGCAGGCAAGTTTTGTAACAGGTAAACACAAGTAAACTAAATTATTTTTTTAATTTACTCTTCTGAAATTATCACTACAAGTCAGTTCGACATGTGAAACATAATCTTGAAACAAAGAAAGAAAAAAGAATTATATCAATGCTTTAAACAGAAGTGGCTTCTTAATGCAGCTACCCGTACCAACATAGACAAAAATAAAAGATGTGATTCCATATGACCATATTAATTTGTTCAACTAGTTGACAGTTATGTACATTTAGCTCTTGCTGTTTCAAGATAAACAAAACAAGTATGAGTTTGTTTCCATCAAAAAATTAGACTGAAGAGCAAAGTATACATACCCACATCTCTCAAAACAATCAAGAACTCAGACTCTGGCAAACCAAAGGCATTAGATGGCTCCTCTAAAACTGTGTACAAACTCCCACATGGACAAAATTCCATAACTAGTACTTTGTGTCTAGTCGTTGTCTGGGAAAAAAAAAATAAAATAAGTCTCTGAATACTGTGACAGCAATGTCAGAAATTACATATAATCACAAGATCTTACTTTCAAAAAAGAAAAGAAAAAGAAAGTCTGTAGCTATATCATAAATCTCATTCTGGTGATCATCTTCAAAAGAAGTACAGGTGGATTTTTACACTGTTTCATGTATTCTACCTTGGAGAGGGGAAAAACCTAAGAAAGCCTCAAGTTCTGCCCTTAGCAGGTTGACAGCAGTACTGATAGGTGGACAAATGAGAAACTACACACCAGAAAAGCTGAGAGAACCAATTGTCCTTCCTTACTCTTTACTAATCTCAGCATCTGGGTTTCAGTGACCAGGGATTGCTTTATACTATTATCCAGTTTTACAAGTCCTGTGTCATTGTTCTAGTTGGTTGCAAAGCAAAAGCATAAAACTGCCAGGATTACTGAAACACCTTAAAGCATCACTATGTCCCACTATTCATAGGCGTATATAGCTTAAAAATCTTAATTCAAGACAAAGCTTAGGACAGTGGCTTCTGAAGATGAAGAATCATAACCTGTGCCTAAACACTGAAGGTGTATTTCGCTGACGAAAAGCAAGTGTATTTTTTCCAACAGCAACAACAACAAAAGAGAAAAGAAGAAAATGGTGGGGATATTTAAATCANTCCCACTATTCATAGGCGTATATAGCTTAAAAATCTTAATTCAAGACAAAGCTTAGGACAGTGGCTTCTGAAGATGAAGAATCATAACCTGTGCCTAAACACTGAAGGTGTTTCGCTGACGAAAAGCAAGTGTATTTTTTCCAACAGCAACAACAACAAAAGAGAAAAGAAGAAAATGGTGGGGGTTGGGTTGGAGTATTTAAATCATCATGTATGCTACCATTCTTTAAAAATGTAACTATCTGCTCTACAGTTCAGGATAAAACAGAGTTACTGCAGTTACTTCCATGCATCTCAAATCACGACTACAACATTCATTACCTCTTCTTCAATGGCAAATAATTTAACAATGTTTTTATGATTTAGTTTCTTCAGTACTTCAAACTCTCGCATCTGAACATCCACAGGACGAAGGAAACTTATACTGTTAAATACTTTGACAGCATATAAATCCCCAGTTTTCTGTTCAAAACAAACAAGCAACTCATCAAACAGAAGCAAAAGATTGTAAATGTACACATAGACATTATCAAAGAGCTTTGAGATCTTCTGTTGCGCATACGAGCATAACCGAACTAGAAATATTTCAAAATATTATTTTGTTTGAAGGGGAAAATTAAGATTCTACTAAAAAAAATCATGCATACATTTAGTTTAATATAGACTGGAAGCAAACTGACTAGCAGAACGGAAACTCATTAGCTCAAAAAATCTAAGTGCTTTTGAAAAAAGAACAGTTAGCATAAGAAAGACTATGCATTTAAGAATTACCCATAAACTTAGCTGAAAAATATTTTTTCAGCAAGTGGTAAGTCATTCAGACAAATCAATGAGAGGCAAGTACATACAACAGTTGAGGATCTTGGCTTGCTTAAGTTAAGAGACAATTTCCAGTAGCTGAATCTTGTTCTCTTTTTCCTTACTGTTCTGTTTATACTGATAGATTAGTGTTTTGTTTCTTCAAAGAAGGTAGTTTCAAGCACTACATACTACTCATGCAAAATCCTAAAGCAGTTCAAATCCCCATAATAGTATGAGGAATTAATAACAGTAGTATTTTACAAGGACAAATAATTCAATATTAAAAACAAATCCTCAGAAATTATGACAGAACCCTAATTCAATGGACAAATATTAGAAATTAAAAACTATGTATTAATAATTACACAGATACATCTGCTTTAGGCCTAAATCTTGAACTTTTTTTTGCTCATTTTATGAAGTTACTCACATTAAAAAAAAAAATAAAAATCAAAGTTTACATGTTATTTAGATTAGTAATTCTTTACAAACCTTCTGTCGTCCTCGGAAAACATTTGCAGTAGCTCCCTGTCCTAGAATGTCAGATAACAGCCAGAGGTAATTTGAAGTGCTCTGCATCTCTGCTCTTTGATTAGACAGTTTTCTTTTTCACCTTAAAAATAAAGCATTCAATACACTTAAGTACAATTTAGTAAAATACATGAAAGGGATTTATTTTAATTAGAAGGAAAAATAAAAACCCAAACCCCAATCATAACTGCAAAGACATGCAGAATTAAGAACAACCAAGGAGAGGAATAAGAGGTGAAACATGGAAACAAAACCAAGCCCAACAATCAAAACTAATGCCATAGACACAACACCTCTCTGCATTTAAGGTCTGTACTCCTCCAACTTTGTTTGAAAAATCAACTGGAAAAATGAAAGCTTTATAATCTCTTTACTCTTGTACACAGTAAAGTTTAAAAGATAAAGTAACAAAAACTACAGAAAGAGTCAAAAAATGTGTACAAGGTCTTCTAAAGATAATCAAGACCTGTAACTGAATTCCATTATTCTGTACATATGCCAAAGAATGGAATGGTAGATATGTATACAGATCTTTTAAATCCCTTTGGCTCTGGAAGTTGCATTTCAGTACAGCTGTAAAGGAACTGGACTAACTACTCACAAACAGCTATTTTTACATGAGCTAGATAAAAGTCACAACTGACGCAAGTATTTTCAGCTACTTGCTAGAACCACCAGTTACTACTGCAAGAAAATAAGGAACATTTTTCTCATTTCTAAAATTTCACATTCAAAAGAAAGTGGGAAAAAAAAGTTTGATTAAATTAAAACAACTGAAACAAAACAAAACATTAAAACTGCCAGATTTTCCTGCTTGCCAAAACAGCAGGACCTGCAGGTGAACACCCTTACCTTTTTCATTTAACTAAAGCACTGATTTTGCCATTAAATCTAGCAAACGGCTCTGAAATCAAAGGGCCCCCCAGTTCAGGAAAGATATTGAAGTGCTGGAGCAGGTCCAGGGAAGAGCAATAACACTGGTGAAGGGACTGGAACATAAGACCTTTGGGGAGAGGCTGAGGGAGCTGGGGTTGTTTAGTTTGGAGAAGAGGAGGCTTAGAGGTGACCTCATCACTCTCTAGAACTACCTGAAGGGAAGTTATAGCCAGGTGGGGATTGGTCTCTTCTCCCAGGCAGTCAGCAATAGGACAAGGGGGCACGGGCTTAAGCTCTGCCAGGGGAAATTTAGGCTGGAGATGAGAAGGAAATTCTTCACAGAGAGAGTGGTCAGGCATTGGAATGGGCTGCCCAGGGAGGTGGTGGATTCACCGCCCCTGGAGGTTTTTAAACTAAGATTGGACATGGCACTTAGTGCCATGATCTAGTAAACGGACTGGAGTTGGCCCAAGGGTTGGACTTGATGATCTCTGAGGTCTTTTCCAACCCAATTGATTCTATGATTCTACGCAGCTTTCCAATAAAGAATCTCATGAGCAAAATGGTAACTGGACCAGGGGACGGTCTTACAGCAGCAGTCTTTCCTCAGCTTGGCCAGGGATACTGCATGTGCCTGCGTTAATAGACAGGAAACTGCTTACTGATACTCAAACAAAGAAGCCTTTCCTGTAACTACTGAGGAAGAGAGATGACAACTTCCTGTGAACGTTTCTTACCAGAAGGTGGTTGGCACTTATGCTCCCTGGTGCATAAGGTGACAGCACCAGAAGCCTCAGAGTGTGCACCGCAGCAGCGTGGAGAAAGCCACACAACAGCCAGCACAGCACCGCTGGCCCGTCCTGCTCCAGCAGCCGCCTGGAGCGCCCACATCTGCACTGTTCCTGATCCCACCCATGCTACACTGTAGACACACCCATATTCTCATGACTTTGAACACAACTCTCCATGCGTAGCAACTGCAGATTTCATACTTTCATTTAGCTATTTGCCCATGGGAGATGCAAAGCTTCTTCCAAAGCAGTCTCAGGGTATCCAGGCAATGACATGTGCCCCACAGAACACAATGACACAATCCAAAGCCCTGACATTACTCTAAAATAAATTCAGTCATGCAGTAACACCACATGTAAAATCTAAAGTTCTCAATGCCTCTAGAAGGCATGAAAGGTTTTCATGTCAAATCCGAACAAAAAAAACCACCGAAAACACCACCACCACACCCCAAACCCTTACAGTTCCTGGTTAACTCTGACAAGACAATTTGCAATAATAGAATAAGATAATGTCTCCCAGCTGGCGATTACTGTAGATGCCAAAGAACTACCTGTGATTCAGACACAAAAGGTAAGGAAGAGGTTATGCAAAGAAATAACGCATAGCCTGCTCTGTAAATAATTTGTACAATCTTCAAAAAAACAAAAAAAAAATCCTCATAATTAAAATCCTGCTTGTAAGAAGCCAGTTTGCACTTTACCAGTAAACCTGTGTTTTGTCATTTACTTCAAAGCAACATGCATTAGACTCATACCAGGACAAAGAAACATAACTAATCCTTTCTAAGCAGACAAACTGTGAAGAATTTCTTCATCAACGTCTATTCAAATACAAAAAAATTTTGCAGCCTATTAACAGACTGAATTATTACGTTTCCCAAAGTGATAAAGATGAGGTAGGTTGTGCACGAGATCTCTTTTCCTTTACCTTCTTACTAATTAAATTTGCATGAAAGTCAATATGCGAAAAAAACCCAAAAAGACAAGTCTGCGACAGATAAGCCTCAATAACTTTCAGTGGATATTAATAAAAACCCCAAATCAGCAAGGTTTTAATGGATTCTCAAGGTCTAGATTTTTTCACTCTTAAAACTACATATCTATATAAGCCAATAGTAATCCCAGGGTACATATTCAGAAGCAAAACAAAGTCAGTATTGTATTACATTTTATTTGTCAAAATAATATTTTTATAATAATAACAAAGTCTACTTTTTTTTCCGGCAGTCTTAAGGCATTTTAAAGCATAAAGTCTCATTCAGATTTAATCTTTAAATTATAATAATTTGATTGAATAACTTTCCTAATGTTAGACCTCCTTCAATTTAATAGCTTTCTGTTCTCTGACAGATTCAGAACTGATCTTTGCTAAACACTTAGCACGGCAAGTTTTCTTTTCATATCTTCCTAGACCTTCTTAGATAAAAAAAAAAAAAAAAAAGCTCTAACATGTGATTGGTCCTGTCATGAGACTTAATGCCAAACTTTCTATTTCTTTATATCTCACGGCCATTAACTCTATGATTAGATGAGTCAAAAGTTCCTCATATGTATCTAAAGAAATCTCTCCTGCTAGAAGTTTGATTCATTGTCCCCTGTGACCCATTAGCATTTCAAGAGCTAGGGGGCTGCTTTTTGAGTGTTTTTTTACTGAGTATTTTTCTGCTTCCAGTCATGCTACTACTTTTTAACTTATTAGCAGAGGGGATTGTAATAGAGAACATCTGAATTGCTTATGTGGGGTTTTTTTTAACTCCAATGCTTTGAACCAGGAGTACTGACTTCTGATTGATAAGAAAAAGTTTGCTATACCTCAGGCATGTGGGATAAGCACACAAAGCAGGTACAGTACCCCTGTTAACAGCTGCAATGTACAAGTTTCACCAGCAAGGAGAGAGAGATAATGAAGTTAAAGTGAACGCTCTTTCTGTTTACAGACAAGACCTTATACACCACCAAAGCCAAGAGACAAGGTGCTGTGGTTCCAAATAAATGTTATGTTAGTATTTACAGTCTGGCAGCTATGAAGATTTTATACTTCCCTGCATGCCCTCTCTAAAGGCCTAGAAAAGAAGCTTCTCCCCACGAAGCTCCTGCTTCCTACCCCTGCTTTCTTCAGCTATAACCTCCTTATGAGAATTTTCAGTCCAACAGCTGGTACCTAAATCATGGAAATACCCTGCTCTTGGCCACACAACGTGCTGCTTGAACGCATACGAAGCAGCACATTCTTCCAAAGGTACACAAAACCTATGGCAAGCCTGGCTCCAGTGCTGCTCATCCCTGCTCTCGGCATTTCCAGTCCATAACGGGGGAAGAGCACTCGGCCTGTTTTGGGGCTGCAACTCCTGAAAACCACGGAAGGCCACGAGCTCGCCCGATCGACCCACCAGCCCCTCTCCCAGGGCCGTGGGGTACGGTGGGCACGGCACTGGGGCTCGTCCCCACGGTAGGAAGTCCTTCCCGACGTAGAGCTTCAACAACTCTTACAGCCACGAAGACGACGCCACTTCCTGAGGCACATTCACGGGGGTGAAAACCACCGACACCGGGGCAAGGGCCAAGCCCCGGGCACGCTGCCGAGGCCACAGGCCGGCCGCGCCTACTCCCTCCCGGGCTGCAGGGCCGGGCCCG